>JACEGR010002569.1:0-125270 GCA_014170235.1 Listronotus bonariensis | reverse complement strand
CAGATGTAATTTAAAGCGTATACAGGTTGGCCCACCATATTCGACACGGTCTGTAGCTGGATAACCATGGGGTTTTAAAAAAAGTAAATACTGGAACATATACAGGTCGGATAAGACCACGGTATAAAATTATTTAAGTCTATACAGGATGTCTCAAAAAAGTGTGACGTATCAAAGTTATATTTGTTTAAATGGTACACCTTATATTTTATGACGGTTTTAGATTTTACATAAAAAAATAATTTAAATTTGTTTATAGTACCAAGTGTCTAATTTTATTCGTTTTTGTGATATTTGTTTTTTTTTTCAAAATGCAGGGGTGCAATTAAATTAATTTTATTTTCACAATATAAACTCCTTAAACTTTAAAATTTGTTACAAAATTAGGAAAAGTCTTCCTTATCATACGTAGGTCATATCGAGATCATAGATTATACAGGGTGATCAAAAAATAATTTCAATTTTTTAGAAAGTCAAATATCAATATCTCTCTTATTTTAATTGGAACACCCTGTATTTTTTTACACCACATGATGACAAATCAAATGCTCTTTCAAATGGTGTATAGGTTGCCTATACCTATATTTTATACTTTTTAAGTGAATTCCGTTTTAACATATTTTTATTCCAAATGTCTATTTAAATGTAAGTAGGCTGTGATATAGCTATGCCTATTTACTAAGCCGTTATTGCAAAATGCAAATTTCTTGGAAAAAAGCACAAAATTAAAAGATTTTGTATTATGTGCCACTATTTTTAAAATTCACAGAAAAAAATTCATTAGTTGCTTATAATGCTACTTCCAATAACACTTATTTCAGCTGAATGTGGTAATGATAAAACTTGTGTTTTTAAACAATTCTAATAATGCCTCTGGTCAGTTATATAGACATTCTGTGACCTATAACTCGTTTCTTCCATTATCCATAATCACTGTGTCAAATTTTTTAAAGCAACTATTAAGGTTATCAGATGGTTTCTCCTGGAATATTTTTAAGGATTAACTCTAGAATAAAGTTAATTATTTTTTTCACATCCTACCAGTATTATATCATTTTGTTGTTGTAGAAGAAGGGTTTTTATTTAAAATCATTGAAATTTCTTTTAAACTGACTAAAATACTAGTAATCAATAAATGGTCGTTGTTATTTTCTTAAGAAAAATATTAATGGCTGCTATGTCACAGCCAACTTTAATTTAAATAAACATTTGGACTAAAAATTTGTAAAAACAGATTTTACTAAAAAAGCACAAAAGATAGGTATAGGCAACCTATTACACCATTTGAAAAAGTATCTTATTTGTCATTAAGTGACGTAAAAAAATACAGGGTGTTCCATTTAAAATAAGAGAGATATGGCTATTTGATTTTCTGAAAAATTGAAATTATTTTCTGATCACCCTGTACAATATTTGATCTTGGTTTGACCTACATATGATATGGCAGACTTTTTCTAATCTTGTTACACATTTTAAAGTTTAAAGTGTTAAAAGTGTTAAAGTAAAATCAATTTAATTTTATCTCTGTATTTTTCAAAAAAATCAAATATCACAAAAACGAATAAAATTAGACAATTAGTACTATAAACAAACTTGAGTTATTTTTAAAGTAGAATCTAAAACCGTCATCAAATATAGGGTGTTCCATTTAAAAAATATAACTTTGATACGTCACACTTTTTTGAGACACCCTGTATAGACTAAAATAATTTTATACTGTGGTCTTATCCGACATGTATATGTTCCAGTATTAAAAACCCCATGGTTATCCAGCTACAGACCGTGTCGAATATGGTGGGCCACCCTGTATAGTGTAACAGACCCATATTACTGCAATTTTATTAAATACAAAACTTTTTGCACTTATATGTGGCCAGTTCTTAATAGTACAAGAATTTGCCACTGGACGCGCACAATCGTATACGGCTTCTCAACTTGGTAGCTGCACACTTTCAATAATTGCTTTCATTTCTTTCTTATTATTTTTTAAAATCATATCATTGATTTCACCCAAAAAGCATGTCGACAAGCTCGTACAATTCCGGAGTCAATTGATGGTAACAAACAAAATATCACTGAGTGTCCGGATCATTAGCTGCTCAAAATGCAAAACTGTTTAAATAAAGAAGGCAATGAAAGGTGTAATTGATAACTGATGAGCTTCTGTGCGCCTCTCTAGTTTTCCGCGACGTTTCATTGGCGTAAGGTTTCATTATTCGTCAAATAACTGGATTTAACCCAATTAAACACGAGAGAAATACTGGAAAAATCTTGATGTAATTCAAGCAAAAAGAACGTTTTAAATTTTTGTTGTCGATTACATAGGTTAACAAAAAAAAGTGGTCTGTGCTGGGTATCAGAATAAGATTTTCTTAAGTTTTTTTCCGCTAAACACGAATTTGAAGTCAAAACAAGGTGTTAAACTGCAAAAAAACGAATTAACGAATTGCTGATGTCAGGGGGTAATAGCAATTTTTTTCTCCAAACAGAAAGGGGGTAAGGGGTTGTGTATCACCTTCTTTTAAATGCTCCTTAATACTCCATTTAACGCCTTAACGCCACCTTGTTTTGGAAAATTGGTGTTTTAGAATTAAAAGCCAATATCATTAAAATCGCACCGTTTGTACTGTATTTAAGCCAAATTTCAAATGGTTCTAAGTCTGGAATAGCTAGGCTGATTTCCAAAAACAAAGTAGCGTTGATTAGAGAAGCAAAGGGCCTCTAAAACGAGGTGCTACATAACCCCTTTTTATTTGAAAAAATGCTAGTAGCCCCCTGGCATCAGCAATGCGATGTTTTGCAGTTTTGACTTCAGATTTGTGTTCAGCGGGTAAAAAATACATAAGAACGAGTATACAGGGTGATTCAAAAAAGATCACGAAACTTAAGGGGGTGATTCTACTTGACAAAATAAGGGTAGAGTTTCATATAATTTTTTTCAAAATGTCATTCGTTTTCGAGTTACAAGCCGTCAAAGTTCAATTTTTATTTTGGTTTTTTCGCCATATTGCATTTATTTTTTAACCAATCTAGTTGATATTTGGCACACAAATCGAGCTTTGCAGATTCTAAAATTTTAAGACAAAAGTACTTTTTTAAATACCGCCAGAGGGCACTTTACCTAAAACTTAAAAATTTATTTACATCATAACTTTTTTATATTGACAGATATCGCAAAGCTGGAGGCGCCATTTTATAGACAATCAAAAACTTTAAAAAATAAGGTATTTTTATTAAAGTCGATAAACCTCACCGTTTAGGCACCAAAAGACATCAAGATTTTCATCAATTTCAATCAAATTACGTACATACATACAGGGTGTCCAGTAACTCAACCGACAAACTTTACGGGGCGATTCTACAACAGAAAATAAGAAAAAACTTCATATAAACATATGTCCTAAACTTCTTAGTTTTTAAAATACGGTGTGTTAAATATTAAAAAAACTTTTTCTCCCCCCTAAAAATGCCTGCTCTCCCTTGTAAGGTGGAATGTAAAAGGTACGCTGCCTGTGCCTGAAACCAGTGAGATTTTTTTGCTCTTCAAAATTATTGCGGGACACAAAACAACATTACAGGTGACATCTATAGGAATATACAATAATAATTTTTGACATAGGGACCTTTTAAGAAATTGTAAATAATAGGTTTGTTCCAGCAGGCTGTCAGAAATGTTGGCAACCGTTCGGATTCTGCGCACGTCAAATTTGTCGTTCCAGCAGTGCCATGTTTCTAACATTATACAATTGTTTGTTGTTCCAGCAGTAGTTTTAAGATGTTGAAAATATGTTGGAAACTATTTGAAAAGTTTGCAAACTTTCTTCAAACATTACTTACAAATTGTTAACATAACCTTTCTTGTATTGACGTATAAGCAGTATGCACGCCTTGTTTATTTTTTCGTTCCAGCAGTAAACTGTTGCCAACATTTCTGACTAATGTTTGTAACAATTTCTGCGTTTTACGATTGTTGCTAACATGTTTCCAACATTCTGCTGGAACAAACCTAATGTAGAGAGGGTGACTCATTAGCATATCCTAAAAGAACAGGTATTTCGGAAAAGGTTTTTCCAAAAAGCATTTAATAAAATAGTTCTACATATATCATCTGTTAACTAGATGATAATATTGATTTTCCGACATTATTAATTTACTAAGTGGTTTCTAAAAAATCAAAGTCAAAATACCGCCCATGTGGTACTGAATTATTTAAACTATAAAAATGTTCTCTCTTAGAATATAATAACGAGCCAACCTCGTTGTACATGTATTTTAATTGTATTTATCGTTGCGGAGTTCTTAAATCTACACACAATTAATTTTGCCCATGGCTAGGGCATCGGCGCCGCCTGGGTAAAATTCCGGCTGGGGGCACCAGGCAAATGCAGAATTTTTTTAGTTTAAAATTTCTATCCGTTAAAATCGTTTATTTTGCATCAAAGTCGGTCTATATAAGGTCACGACATTTGGACATATTGCTTTGACGTGTTATGACGTCACATCTCCCATTTTTCAGCCATGTTGTTCAGTGCCGGAGATATACAGTTTATTGTATTAGTAGAACAACCGTTTACACAACAGTTTTTAATTATTATTAAGTTGTAAATTCTTTTTCTTTAAATAAAAAACATTTGGAATTACATCTTTCAACAAATATCACTTCCAAGACAATGTAAAATGAAATGCGCAAATTCTAGACGCCACTGGATTGATATTCAGCTTTGATTTTTACCCAGTCTTGCCAACTTTTCTCCGAGAAGTGCCCTTCCTTGCGTCCCCGACCTCGAACCGCCTAAAAGTTGAGGATATGTCGCAACCTTATAAATATAAACTAACCTAGGTATAGTTTAAAGAAATATAATAAAGCAAAATCTTAAGTCAAATTTTCTTGCTAAACTCATTCGTCGGAGTGGTTCAAACTGTATTCGAAAATGACAATATAAATATGAGAATCAAGAAAACGTAGTTTTTAAACCGTTGCGTCACAGCCCAATAAGCTTTTAGGTTATGATTATGATTTTTATTTTTGGGGTTAATGTGTACTCCTAGTTTGCACCGGATATACAAATTTTTCACTTGCCATTTACAGTCATGTTTAAAGTTCACAAAAAGTGACCGAAACAAAGTTTTTAATAAGTTTAATGCATATGCCCTCTCGACAAGGATAACTATATTGTTTTTAAACCATTCATGAATTTTAGGCGAAGAACCAATTCTAAAACCGTATTTACAGATCGGTTATGTTGTGTTGACGTTTAAACAATGTATTATACGTCAAAGTTGTCAGCAATTATTACCGCGGTTATAATTGGTTGAACGCCTAAAATTGATGATTGTCCTAGATGTATTTAAACACGGTTAACTATGTTACTTATATGACGTCACTGTTTAGCAAGAAAAAGTTGGCAAGACTGGGTAAAATCAAAGCTGATGATCAATCCAGTGTGTCTAGAATTTGCGCATTTCATTTTGCATTGTTTTGGAAGTTATATTTTTTAAAGATGTAATTCCAAATATATTTTATTTAAAGGAAAAGAATTTACAACTTATTAATAATTAAAAACTATTGTGTAAACGGTTGTTCTAATAATACAATAAACTGTATATCTCCGGCACTGAACAACATGGCCGAAAAATGGGAGCTGTGACGTCATAACACGTCAAAGCAATATGGCCGAATGTCGTGACCTTATACCGGGTGTTGCTCCGTCGAGCGGGACATAGGGAATCCCATGTAAAATTTGAAGTGGTCCAATATTGGCTCCCCTAATTATTTTAGAAAAAATGCTATTAAGATTTATTGAAGAGCACAGTAAGTTCCATCCAAAATGAAAATTTGAGCATTTTTCAACCAACCAGTAAAGAGTAAACTGCTTAATACTTCTGCAACGTAGTATCTCATTATGCACCCTGTACTCTAGAAATCAACAATAAAAACACCATATCGATTTATCAGTGACAATTTAGATCATTAATTTATAATGTCATTGCCAAAACTGAACAATTTTATACGGGAATTTCAAAAAGAATCCTCGCATTTCATTTTAGTTTACAGCTAATTCCAACACATGCACTCACAGTTACGCAAGACAATAAAACAAATTTTTCTACATTTAGAAATCAATTTATGACGAAAATATCAGGATTTAATCAAATGCTCAAATATTCCTCCATTAACTGCCAGACAATAACCCAAACGATTATAAAACTCTATTTCTTACGTTGGCTAGTTGGTACATCCATATTCTGGCACATTCAGCGGAAATAGCATTCCTTAGCTGGACTAAATTTTCATATTTTTTATTGGTAGCTTAGTTTCTAAATGTCCCCATAGAAAAATCGTTTGGCGAAAGATCACGTCGATTTTCTTCACATTTGCAATTATTGATTACTGTGCCTGTAGTTTCAAATTTTTTATTGTTGATTTACTTGGTATTGGCCTATTGGGAAAATAGGCTGCAAACATGTCCGCTACTCTTCGATAACTATTTCCCTGGTAAAACCATTTTATAATAGTGATTTTAATTTAAGTAGTTCATTATTTAAAAATGATGTGAAATTGATCTAACAACTTGAGAGTAAGAGGTTAAATAATTTTTCTAGTATTTTATTTTAAACTTCTAATAATACAAGGCGGGTAAGAAGATAGGAGATTCGTAACTTATTTTAGCATTTATCTCTTAGCTGGTGGACTGAGAAGAGCTGAAATTAGTACACTGGGTACAACTTTTCGTGCTCTTTAAAAATCCTAATAATATTTTCTTCTAAAATAATTAGGGAGCCAATATTGGACCACTTCAAAATTTACATGGGATTCCCTATGTCCCGCTCTGACGGAGCAACACCTGGTATAGACCGACTTTGAGAAAATGTAATGTTTTTAAAATGTTTTGAACCGTATTAACAACAAAAAATGGCTTTAAATATTCCTCAACCGAAACGCAGAAACCTAACGTTTAAATTGGAATATTCTTAAGACCCAAATAAGAAAACAATCCGGGCAGCAAAAACAAACGAGCTCAGCAGTTTCCAACTACGATATTTCAAGGTAGCAATTTCAGAGAATAAAATATACACAGGCCATAAATACCTATAAAACGAGCGGGGTGATTAAGCAAACTTATATAAACAGCACAAGAAAAGCGGAATGATTCTAGACGCTTCGCTTGACGCTCAAACAACTGGAAAATGAATTTCCTTCATCGAATCCATCCGAGTTAATTTACGAGTGGCTGTTTATAGACAGATATAAGGCCGCACATACAGGATCAATCAGGCCCCGTTTCTGGCGAAGTCACTCTTGCAAGAAGATGATAAGATTTATTTCTGCTTCAGACTTAATAGAACCTGCCACGGAGCTTACGTTATGGAAAAAATATAGCCAAGAAGTTGCCTCGTGTTTTTCATTAAGAGTGATATCGACGATACAGGGTGACTTTTTTTTTTTGATGTACAGAGATCTCGAAACCCGGTGCAGCTACAGAGATGGTTAAATGGGCAAAGAATTGTAGTTTTTAGAGATTAGTTTAAATTACTTTTGTTTTGTCCAAAAAATCATGGCTTACTAGATATTTTAAAAAAATAATTCGTTTCAAAAATTTGTTTTTTCTGTAATTAACTTAATATTCGGAATAGAAAAAAAAGTGTAAATGGGTTTTTTTTTTATATCTACGTATATAAAAACCGACGGTTTTGCTTATTTTATCGATAGAAGCCGCCGTCCAGCAGCTTTGCTTATAAAAACTATTAAAAACAGCCGAAAAATAGTTTAAGTTAATCTAACCTTAATATTTATTTATTATGCGTGCCGTAAGAATTTAGTTTTAAAATTAAAAAAACTAAAAAAACACGCTTTTATATGCAACCGAACTAAAAATTAGAAAATAATTTTTCATTAAAAAAATATTGTAACTTCATAGTAAAAAGCGTGGGGTGCATTTTACTATTTTTTCATAACTTTTCCATCATAGATATTGGCAAATATAATAATTATAACATTTAATATATTAAGCACCCCACGCTTTTTACTATGAAGTTACAATATTTTTTTTAATGAAAAATTATTTTCTAATTTTTAGTTCGGTTGCATATAAAAGCGTGTTTTTTAGTTTTTAAACTATTAATTATTTTTCATTTTTTAGTTCGTTATATCAATTAACTTTGCTACTCTTGACAAAATGGCGAAAAAATTTTTTAGTGAACAAGAGTAGCAAAGTTTGAAATGTTGCCAACAGATGGCAACCCACTAAAAAATTTCTTCGCAATTGAGTAGCAAAGTTTGGAATGTTGCCAACAGATGGCAAAGAGTAGCAAAGTTTGAAATATTGCCAACAGATGGCAACCCACTAAAAAATTTCTTCGCAATTGAGTAGCTAAGTTTGGAATGTTGCCAACAGATGGCAACCCAGGTGTTGTTTTTATAATATAATGGAATTTTTTTCCTGGCGATCAAAAACAAGATAACGGGATACTGTTTGCAGATTATTGCATTGTCATGGGTCCTTAATACGTGTGCAAAGTTTCAAAGAAATCGAATAGCTGGAAGTTGGTTAAAATTAGGCTCAAAGATTCCGTTACATAGATGGATAGATAGTTACAACCCAAGTTAATAAAAGCGTGTTAAAAAGAATGTTAATTTTTATTAATTGCACATTATGTATTATGTATACATTACACATAATGTAATTTTTATTATGGAATCCTTGAAGTAATGGTGCAACTAACCCTATATTTTTATTGTTCATAAAAATTGAACACCCATGGTGCAACTAACCAAATTGTGTAAAAACTAAAAAATTTCTTCTTCATTTAATAGCAAAGTTTGAAATGTTGCCAACAGATGGCATCCTAGGTGTTGTTTTTATAATATAATGGAATTTTTTTCCTGGCGATTCAAAAAAAGATAACGGGATACTGTTTTTAAATTATTGCATCTTCATCGGTCCTTGACACGTGTGCAAAGTTTCAAAGAAATCAAATAGCTGGAAGTTGGTTAAAATTAGGCTCAAAGATTCCGTTACATAGATAGATAGATAGATGGATAGTTACAACCCAAGTTAATAAAAGCGTGTTAAAAACTAATATTTTTTAGTGAAACCCTTTTTACAAACACTTAAAAAAAGTTTTTTTTAACGAATCTAACGATACCAATTTATTTGCGATTGGATTAAGAATAATGACATATGTAAATAAAGGATTATGGCTACCTAGCTAGTTAGTTACCCTAATTTTATTTTTTAAATAAATATAGTTTTGACCATATTTATTCAGGCGACCCTTTAACAATACCTTTATTTTAATACAATCTTTAATATAGAAACTTTTTATTGTTTAAAGAGATAGATGAAGGTCACTTCCTGCTTTTGGTCAACCCCCAAGTATGAATGTTATTGTTCCGAATCACCTCGTATAAAAACACGTACCTTCGTTTTTATACCTTTATTAACAATGAAACGTAACTATGGTTACAACGACAAAATCTTCAGTTGTCAATGTCTCGAAGTTTACAGCACAAAAGTCGAATCTATACTAATCAAATCAGAGGTTTCCGTCGCCCTTTTATAGTGTGGTGGAAGAGTAAAGAATGATCTAGAATTTTGGAGAAATATCGCGAAAATTTCATAGTACAGGATGGCATAAAAGTTCTCAATGGATAATTCGGGCGTTTTCGGAAAACTTCGAAACTGATGAAAGAACTTGGAAAATCTAAGGTAAATTATTCAAATAAATTATCAGACTAAATTAAAAGATCCTAACTTTATACAATTCTATAAACTAACACTTATTTTTAATGTTCGTAACATTATGTTAAAGTATACCTTGTTTGTTTGGTATTTTAAGGTGAGGCCCTTTTTTGCTCTTTACCTGTATTAGGGATACATTTTTTTTGGTCACTTGAGGATCCCTCCGGTAGCCCTAAACTCCCCCGAAATAACATTTCTAAATTCAACACTGTTCACTAACAAAGGTTTGGTTTGGTACACCGATGGCTCAAAGACGGATGATGGAGTAGGTGCTAGTGTATTTGGGGCAAGGCCCAAAGCGACTCCCACTGTATACCAGGCAGAAATATATGCTATTCTAGCATGCGTTCAAGAGAATATGAGAAGAAGGTATCACAACCAAATCATTCACATTCTCTCAGACAGCCAGGCTGCTCTAAAAGCCTTGGATGCCCATCGTATAACATCCAAAATCACGACGGAGTACCTGAATAGTATCAAAGAGCTCGCCTCCAGGAGCAACAGGATAGAACTTCTGTGGGTTCCTGGACACTCGGGAATAGAAGGCAATGAAAAAGCAGATCAACTAGCGAGAGCTGTGTCGTCTAGAAGGTTCAAAGGTCCAGAGCCAGTACTCGGGCTGTCCAAAAAGGTGACGAAAACAACGAAAAGCAGATGGTCTCCACAACAACATCTTTCTCGTTGGCATACATCACCTGGCCAAAGACATGCTAAGGAGGTACTGGGCGATCCTTCCAAGGAACTAAAAACTGAGGTCTTCCAGCTGGAGCGCACTCAACTAAGACAAGTAGTAGGACTTCTGACATGAGTCATCTAAAGAAAGACTTGCAAAAAATGGGCAGTTACAATGGACCCATAACACGCAGGCTTTCTGGGGAAGAGGAGGAAACAGCCTCAAAAAATATATACAAACTAAATCAGGTACTAACAAAATTTCAGTTAGCAAGTATACTGCTTGAGCAAGCAGTTTTTGGTACATCGACGAGTAATAGAAGAACAATACATGCAGTATTACTTACGCATGTTTAAATACCAAGATTTAGTTAGATTATCTCTTTTCACATTGCCTATGTGTTACCTACGTTATTTAGCTCAACCGGTATTTCTAACATATGTCCTAAAAGTTTTGGCACACAATATTTATCGGTTTTTTTTTAATGAAGAAATTTATTTAAACACTAACTAGTTATCATAAATTACAACTCAATACTTAACTAAACTATACTATCGAATTATGTGGAGTGGCCCATTCTGCTCTACCAGACGCAAATTTCTTCGAATGTCTCTCATGAGGTCCTGGACGGAATTCAGTTCAATTTCTCTTAATTTCTCGTAAATTCTCCGTCTTAATTGTTCCCCATTTTTTGCTTCACAGCCTCCATAATAAACCTTTCTAGACAGTACAGCCCAAAAATCCTCTATTGGGCGAGCCTGCGGCAAGTTTGGAGAATTATCATTTTTGGGAAGAAAAGGTATGTGGTGTTGTCGAAGCCACTTTTGGGTATCTCTTGAGTAATGGCATGATGCTAGGTCTGGCCAAAACATGATATCGTCATTAGCATGATGTTCGCGGACAAACTGAAGCAATTTGAAAAAGTAGTTATCATTCAAAGCTTCACCCCTCACTCTTCCCACAAAAGGTCGGGATACACCCCTGTTAGAAATTGCGCACCAGACAAGGATTTTATCTGCAAATTTCGCTTTATGTTTGTATCTAACATTGTCAGGGCATTCCTCTATGTTGTCCGTATAAAATCCATCGTTTCCCTTCATTTCAGAATTACTCAAAATGAAATACTTTTCGTCATCTAAAATAATGATTTTTTCATTGGCAAAATGTACCCGCCTCAGTTGACGACAACATCTTGGTATACGAAGAAGCTGCGCTTGAGAGTATTTGGGGCACTTACGTCTCTTTCGATATTTAAGACCATTCCTCCTCAATTCCAACGATATCGTACTCTTAGAAGATCTGTATTGCCTAGCCAGTCTCCTCGTTGACATTCCAACCTGGTTTTTTGCTCTTCTCACCAATCTCTCTGACCTCTGTGCGGTAAATGCACGTGGTCTTCCACTTTTGGGAGATTCAGACATGGTATTCCCTGCTCGCACTCCGCTATTGTTCTATAAATGGTTCTGCGTGAAATGTTTTCATTCTGGAATATTCGACAGATTTCAGCTTTGGGTATCCGCACAACTAACTTGTAGATACTTTTTCTTATTTCTAATTTATACGACATCTTAAAGCGAAAACTGACAGTAAATAAAGTAAATAAACTTTTGTTTTCAAGGGCAACTTGATATTATTTTGTTTTTGTTAAAATTAAAGACAATGAGTTTTGTGTCAAAACTTTTAGGACATACGTTACTTATTGTATTTAAGAACTTTAACGTCAAAAGAAAATAACATAATTATGTATTGACATAATACACAAAACCAACCGCAAACATAAATGAAGACACACATCAATCAATAACATAATGTGTGAATCTCTCTGGTTTTTAGTTACTCATAACCCTATAAATGATGTATTATACGGCTGTATTATTCGGATGTGCTTGCTTTCTCCCCAGGCGTATCATGTCAAGAGCTATCCAAATAATTGGCGTAGTCGGTAATCGTCTTGACAGGATCGTATATAAATTCAAATGCGCATAACCAGGACTTACGTTCGCATTTTTACACTGCAAACAGGATGAAAAATATTTATTTAATTTAGCGTGCTGAAATCTTAACTTTTTCGGGTTTAAAGGTACGAGATAAAGAATCACTAAAAATAGATCTCACTAAAAACATAAATGTGAAAAGGGTGAGCCAAGTTCAATACTAAAATTACGCTTGGCTGCGGGCTTCGCCGCAAAAAGAACGGAGATTCAAATGAGTGCCAAGTTCTGTACAAAATCCAAATATGTGTAAGATCTTATAGTGAATTCACGTAGTCGCTCAGTGCGCACTAAGCTCGAACTCTGGCAGTGCAGTGCAAATGTTTATATTCACGGCGATTTAATAGTAGTAATAATAAAATAGAAAGCGAAAAATAAACACTATTTTTTTAATTAATTCGACTTTAAAAAATTAATAAAACTCACTGAAAAGTTAAAAATATTAATTAAAATATTATCCGCGATCAGCAAGTAGATTGCAAATATAAAACGGACCGAAGTATACACCTCATGTGGGGTTTTTTTCCGCTTTAACGCTCCGTTGCCATGACAACGCTATACTTGCCGGTGGCTAGAATCGCGGGTGGGAGTATCAATTGTATTACTTGGTGAATCGCTAGCCTTAAACAGATAATTTTGTGCAGATAATATAGGTTTTGGTCGTTTTGTTGGTTTTCACGTATTATTTCGATTGTTTCCGTGTGAGTATTATTCGCGACAGTGATTTTTCACAGGAAAAAATTTAAGGACAGTACCGAGCACTTCTCTATGAATTATTAGATCATATTTTGATGGAAATGGAAGTAAGATTCGAAGATTGTTACAAACTACAATTTTTTGTCTTGCTGATACTGCAAAGTTTGGCCAGTACACCCAAACTTTTCCCACTGATTCTTTTCAAAATTTATTGGAGATATATTATGCCGAATCATTTCCAAAAATCAGCGGCTCAAAAATAAACTTGGCCTAATATTTGCTGATGAAAGTTATAGAAATATTTCATTGCAGCAGTTAGTGAAACAAGTTGGCGCAAATAAACACATTGTTACCGAGGCGTATAAACTTTTTTCGCTAATTTTAACGAAATCGTCAACAAGCGTGTCAGTGGATCAGTGTTTTTCTTGTCTTAAGCGTTAAAAACTTTCTAGAAACACTATATCCCAAGGTAGACTTTTATCTTTGGCCAATATTTCAAATCAAAAAGAGCTTCTACAGGAACTGATAAAAACTCAACCATTTTATGAAGATATAATTGATAAAATTGCTGCATTAAAAGATAGAAGGATTGATTTAGTGTATAAAATTTAGGTAAGTTTAGATATTAAGACTTTTTACTTAGACTTTTGATAGTTAAGTATTTTCAATTTTGCTAAAATGGTGAATGCACTTTTTTCCCTTCCTGCACTACACCTGTTTTTAGACCCGCGGGCCGCCACTGCTGAAAACCCGCCACGCCCGAGTCAGTTTAATTTTTTTCAAGTGTTTATTCACACTTATGTTTTGGTGAGTTTTAAAGTACTTTAAACTTATTAAAGTACTAATCCTTTGTAATCATTATTTACTTTTATTTATCAACTGAAATATTTTAACTACAAGTAAAATACTAAATACTTACTTTCAATATTTTTAAAATGTACTGGAAGATTTTTAAAGCAAGTACTTATTACTTTGTACTTTCACTAGTTTTTAACACGCTTTTATTAGCTTGGGTTGTATGTATGTATGTATGTAACGGAATCTTTAAGCTTAATTTTCACCAACTTCCAGCGATTCGATTTCTTTGAAACTTTGCACACTTATCAAGGACCCATGGCAATGCAATAATCTGCAAACAGTATCCCGTTATCCTGATTAGGATGGCCAGGATAAATAAATTCCTTTATAGATTTTCTGTAGGAGAGTAACAGAGAAAGAGCTAGTGCGCGATCTGCGCATGCGTGCAGTTTCGGACGTACTTTCTGCATAAGGCTGACAGAAACTTGTTCGGAGTAGTTGCCTTCTGAAACCCCATGCAACAGTAAAGCTTTAAATGAAATGATTAGATTACGAAATAGTTCGTGAAACATTTCAATATCACATGTCTGCAGAAAACTAATTGATATATCGAACTAAAATATGAAAAATAAATAATAGTTTAAAAAAACTAAAAAAACACGCTTTAATATGCAACCGAGCTAAAAATTAGAAAATAATTTTTCATTACAAAGAGTTTGTATTAAAATAATAAAAGGTCAAACAATGAATCATAATTATATACCTCAAAATAGAATTATACTAAAATTTAAGATAATAACAGAATAATTTAGTTCAGAGTAAAAAGCGTGGGGTGCATTTTACTATTTTTTTTTTTCATAACTTTTCCCTCATAGATATTTACAAATGAAATAATTATAACATTTAATATATTAAGCACCCCACGCTAATTCTATTTTGAGGTATATAATTATACAATGAATCGTTTGACCTTTTATTACTGTAATACAAACTCTTTGCAATGAAAAATTATTTTCTAATTTTTAGTTCGGTTGCATATAAAAGCGTGTTTTTTTAGTTTTTTAAACTATTATTTATTTTAAATATTATTTAGAACTCCTGACACGGATAAATTTATATTATTATGGACAATTTTGCAGCATTCGTAAATTTATCCGCGATTATCGCTTCGGCGCCCGGCTTTAACCTAATAAAACGAGCGATTGTTAACCAAATAGGCGTGAAACTGGTTACAACAAATAATACTTTGGTCTCCGAAGGTGTTTAACAGCATATTTTCAAGAGCTTTTGCGTTTAAGCAAGGTGGAGCTTAAGCTTAATGTATATCTGGCCGGGGCGGAGGCACATGTAAACCACGCCTGCATAAACCTATCTACTAATATAACTTGGCTAGTAAATGTCTCTGACCAAGACAAACTGGTTATTATTTTTAATTTTTCTTTTAGGTGACACCATTTTTTGTAAATTTATTTCATAATAAATTTAAATAATCTGGTTTTGATTTTATAAAAATTCCAGCGTAACTGTTTGAAGGGCGTTAAAAAAATTAAGGTCCAATTCTACATGTAAAATTGTAAAAAAAAAAAGTGTACCTATACATTTTTAAATTAGGTCAAATCTGTTGCTTCCAAGATACAGGGTATTAAGAAGCATTTCTTTAACAGATTTTTCATTCATACCTAAAATACTTTTTATCAAATTTTGACATTTTTTTAGAATTATTTGTCACATTAGGATGTTAATTTAGTTTTAAATTAAATAAATTTTAATCAGATGTGTGGCTTTTAAAAGAGACTTTAAAAATGTACATCACTTTATGAAATAGGAGATGTGTATGGTAATAATAACAATCTGAATATTTGAAAACAAAAAATTATACCTACTAATACCCATATTGTGCATTAACACATTTAATATTTGAATCCATGTTTCTAAAAAACTCTTTTGATTTTTTTTATTTTTGGACAATCCACGAGGGCTGAAAGCCTAAATAATAACGTACCGTGGGTGTCTTAAGCAAGGTAAGAGGAAGTCTGTTAACACGGGACTTAAAAACATGAAGATTCGGGGGAGAAGGAAAGAACTCCGCTGGCAGTAGGTTCCACAGTCTAAAAACTCTGGGAACCTGAAAAATGGGGTGAAGGGTACTATCGTTAGCATAACTATGAATGGGATTGATTGTGGAAGAAAGAAGGTCGAAACAAAGTTGGTGCTAGTACTGAACCCTGAGGCACTCCAGCATTAATTTCGTGAAAGCTTGAAGAGTGGCCATCAACAATTACTGATATTCGTCGATTAGAAAGATAACTGGAGAACCAAGAGCAAAGTTTAGTTGAAAGACCGTAGGAGGAGAGTTTATTGAGAAGTGCGTCATACCAGACCTGGTCGAAAGCTTTAGATACATCAAGAGCAATGATCTGGGACTCACCCAGAAAGCTCAAGAGACTTGTTTTAGTTGTGTGAAACGAAGGAAAGAAGATCTGCTGTAGATCTCTAGTGACGAAATCCGTATTGCCTGTCATGTTAAATTTTATGTTTTTCTAAATACCTTAGAATTTGCGAGTTAATGGATTTCTCCATTACTTTACAAAGCATATAATATTTTTAAATGTACGTAAAATCTGCTCTTAAATTTTCAGCACATTCAACATTCTCTAATACCTTGTATACCGGGTTCAGCTAAATAACATAACACATATAGGCAATGTGAGGAAAATAGACAATCTAACTAAATACCGGCATGTAAACATGTGTGACTAATAGTGCTTGTCTTGTATACTTATTACTATGGTTAATTTTAAAACCAAACAAAAACTTTTTGGTCAGATTAATTTCATTTAAATTAAGTCAGTAATTCCTAAGGGTAATTTAAAGAATTTGCGGTTCTTTAAACTACTAAGATATTTTTGTCTGTTTAGTCTCATTTCGTCAAGAAGAGAGACTGATTTTTTTCTCATCAAAAATCGTTTCTTTTGAGGTTTCTCGACCTTGCGCTGGAAAGAAAAAAGCGCCGCAAGCGCCTCTTTGTCCTGGATTTTTCATTAAGTAGAACCTACTTAGCATGAATTTTAGCAAGCTTAAATCTCACTATAGAAAAATTCAAATGTTGCTGACGAATGCCAATTATACTTTCTTCGAGGGTTTCTTTTGACGAGTCTACCACGAATATTCATACCGCCATATATGGAAGCGGTGCTTTAACCCAGCCTGTCAATGTCACATGTTTCGGGTGTCGGACTGGGCAAACGCGTCATTTTTGTCTGACAAGTTAACCACAATATATTACATGCAATTTTTAATCATTACCCCGAAAATCGTAAGGGTTACAATTACGAAACCCGCCCAATCCGATACCAATACCAATACGATTTTTGGCACAATTCTTTAAAAATTGCATGGAAAATATTGTGGTAAACTTGTCCGACAAAAAAGAGACGCGTTTGCTCAGTCCGATACCTGAAAAATTTGACATTGACAAGCTGGGTTAAATCGCCGATGACGATATAAATATTTGTGGTAGGCTCGTGAAAAGGTTTTAAAAGAGTTCTCATCATGTTCTTATTGTTTATTGCATTATTATCAATTATTCATAAATCCTGCAAGTGATAATAAATTAGTCGAGTAGGCAAATACACAAAACCACCGAACCACAGACCCAGCTACTGCATCGTCACAGGAAAAGTGCAATTTCTCACCCGGAGACCCGGACTGCTTACACAATGTAATATGTGCGGCTTGATTTATGGGCTGGTGGCCGCCGTGCCGTTGGAGGTGATAATGCGGTGGCGGCGGCCTGTAAATCAAGCACCGTAAATCAGAAGGTGCATTATCGGACCGTTTCAGCAGGAGGCGGCCGCGGTTACGGTGTTGCTGATTACGATGATGAATGAGTCGGAGTGGTGACGGGGTCATGCGAACCAGGTCGGCATTCGGAAATGCTTGGGGGGACTGCAATATGAAAATATTCTGGAATTTTGTATGCTTGTCCCCGAAAGCCTAATGTCAAAGTACTAGTAAAATAATTAATTGATAACGTCAATTTTAATTAGGGAATAATAAGGGGCTTGTCTTATTTGATTTTTTCGTAGAAAAAAATTAAATATTGACCTTATTTTTATCATAACTCACTCAATTTTTATGCTAGATAATTCTTCTTTTATAAAAAAACAAGAAAGGCCTCATTAGGTACTTAGATTAGATTAGATAGAGTTTTTTTAAATTCGTATAAAAATTAAAATTAAATAATTTTGTTTATCTTTTAAAACCTACCTTAAGGCCTTTTAAGGTCCTGCTAAGAATCTTTTAACTAAAATTAATCTGGCTCTTAAAAAGTTAATTTACTTTTTCCAATATCCAGTGGCTCCCAGGTTTTTTGCTGAACATAAAGACTTGACGGCACGAACGTCACTGATTTAAGATCTTTATAAAACAATTTGTATACGTTACTCTAACCCTTTATAATATATTTGTGTGTACTATAGTATGATGGTATGAAGGTATTTAATTCATTCTGAAAGCGATGCCGCCAAGTACACAAAAATGATTAGGTAAACAAAGCTCTTCGAATGCACATAGCCTCGGACAGAGCCTGATTACATAATTTTAGATAAATAATAAAAAATACATTGCTAAACCACATATCACCTACTTACAAAACATTCTCTTATTTCGCCTCTGTCCTCCTGTAAAACCGGTGGCACGTGGCGTGGTACTAGAAACTCGTCGGGTTAAATATTTTTTGCTGCAATAAACCATTGTTCACAAGGGGTTTCTTTACTTTATCATTTTTGTGTACTTCATATCACTCTGTCTCTGGTAAAAAACAGAAAAAATATGTAAATTAAAGTGTTTTATTAGTGACTTTTTTATTAACTTCAATTAAAACAAATACTTAACTTCTGTTCAATTTATGGATCTCTTTCTTACTACAAACCCCGAACTCTATGAAACATCTGTCACAGCACCCCTAGGTCGCTCAGATCATGGCTTAGTTACTATATCTTACCCTGCACATCCCGAGGTAAATGAATACATGCCACCACGCACCGTATGGCACTACAACTCAGCCGACTGGGATGGCCTAAGGGACTTCCTCGCCACTTACCCCTGGAATTCCATCTGCTTTTCTTCTCGTGATCCTTCCCAAATTTGCAATCAACTTACTGAATCAATTCAATTGGGCATTGAAACCTATATTCCACACACCATCAAAAACCCCAAAAATCCAATAACAAACCCTGGTTTTCCAAATCTTGTGAAAAAGCCAGAATTTTAAAAGTTCAGGCTCACAAGAAGTTTCTACAGGATCCTAGTCCAGAAAACCGACAGGCCAGCATTGAAGCAAGAAACTACTACAATCAAACAATTTCTGAAGCCAAAGACTCCTTCGACAATCGTATCAAAAACAAAGTTCTTTCTTGCTCAAATGGCAGCAAATCTTTCTGGTCCTTTGCGAAAAACATAAGTAGGAATTTTGTGCCAGTTCTTTTCCACCACTAACTTTGGAAGATGAAATTATTTCTACTGCTAAAGGGAAGGCAGAACTATTTGCCAAACAATTTGCTGCCAATTCAACCCTTGACCCTCCCGTAAATCATCCAATTCCAACGGTTACCCCAGTTCCTCATAAAATGCCCGATATTATTTTTAAAGTAAAACACATTAAGCGTATCCTTTCCTCCCTTAACACCAAGAAATCGTCTGGGCTGGACGGCATACCAGCAATCGTTTTAAAAAAATGTGCTCCAGAACTTGCACCAATCTTAACTCGGCTCTTTCGAATTTCTTACGACACAGGTATCTTTCCGGAGAGCTGGAAGGCTGCACGTGTTCAACCTATTCCCAAGAAAGGATCTAAATCGCTTCCATCTAACTATAGACCAATTTCAATTCTCTCAGTTCTTTGTAAAGTAATGGAAAAATTAATTAATTCACAAATTCTTAAGTACTTGGAAAAACACAAAATTTTGCACGACAGGCAGTATGGATTTCGCCACAAAAGATCTACAGCAGATCTTCTTTCCTTCGTATCACACTGTTGGAATAAGTCTCTTGAGTTTCTAGGTGAGTCCCAGATCGTTGCTCTTGATATATCCAAAGCTTTTGACCAGGTCTGGCATGCCGCACTTCTTAATAAACTTCCCTCCTATGGTCTTTCAACTAAACTCTGTACTTGGCTCTCTAGTTATCTATCTGATCGACGTATATCAGTTATTGTGGACGGCCATTCTTCAAGCTTTCACCAAATAAATGCTGGAGTCCCTCAGGGCTCAGTTCTGGCACCAACATTGTTTCTTCTTCACATCAACGACCTTCTCTCGTCCACAACTAATTCCATTCATAGTTTCGCCGACGATAGTACCCTTCACTCCAGTTTTCAGGTTCCTAAACCCATCACTAAACCTGACTTGGAAAATAAACGCAGAGCGATGCAGATATCTCTTTCTCAGGATCTTAATTTAATATTGGATTGGGGCGCCAAAAATCTCGTCCAATTTAATGCATCCAAAACACAGTCATGTTCCTTGTCGCGAAAAGAGTCATCAAATACTCATCCTCTACTTATGAGCGGCCAAGTTCTACAGAGCAAAGACACCTTCAATCTCGTGGGCGTCACATTTGAAAGTAACCTTAACTGGCATAAACACATTGTATCTATAGCCACGGCAGCTTCAAAAAGCTTGGATTTCTCTTTCGAGCTAAAAAGTATTTTTCCGCTTCTAATTTATACACTTTATATGTTTCCCAAATCCGACCTCCCTTGGAATATTGTTCTCATGTCTGGGGCATGGCGTCCCCAACAACCCTGAGCATTCTTGATTCTATTCAAAGAAGAGCTGTTCGTCTCATTAATGATCCTTCACTTACAGAAAGGCTTCCCTCTCTTGCCCATCGTCGGGCTGTGGGCGATTTATCGCTTTTTTATAGGTACTTCCATGGCTTCTGCTCTGAGGAATTGACCAGTATAGTTCCTCCACTCGCGGTTCCCAACAGAGAAACTCGTGGTTCCGCGCGTATGCATCCCTATACGGTACAACTGGACAGGCCCCGAACTTCTCACTTTGTTCGTTCTTTTATCCCTAGAGTTTCTAGATTGTGGAACCTGCTGCCCGCGGAGGTCTTTCCTTCCCCCCAAATCTTCAAGTATTTAAGTCCCGTGTCAACAAACTCCCTCTTACCTCGCTTAAGACACCCACGGTACGTTAGTATTTAGGCTTTTAGCCTTCGTGGTTTGTCCAAAGATAAAAAAAAAAAAAAAAAAAAAAAAACATGGGTTTTATTAGTTCCTCAAGAGATTCAAAGTGACGTGTTTTATAAGTTTACTCTTGGTCCCCAAGCAACAATAGTATGTAACCTTTCATATTACTAAAAAACGCTTTTATTTAAATACCTGTAATTTTAAAAAATATTATATGGGTATACTTCTTACTAGGAAACAATATGTTATGTTTTTAAATTGTTCAGTTTGGCATTTTTTTAAATATATTTGGTCCCAGAAAAACTTCGTCGTACCGCAAGTCGGTGTTCTTGGTAAATGATTACGACCATTCGTCTTTTTTTTTATCATATCTGCGGCCTTAGTCCACCGAGTTTCGGACACAAAGAAATGGTTTGCTTTAATATGTGTCCGTCGGACAACCAGCAGAAATACGTAAGTACGTACCTAATGTACATTTTATAATAAATTATGATGTTTGGGATCGTATTTAATCTAAATATTACTGTGAGCATAAAAAAATGATAAATATAAAATATGTTCTATCAGACAGTTCAGGATTTAAAAAATTTTAAAAATGTCCGTCGGACAACCAGTCTTTTGGAAAACCAATCACTTGAATAACTGAATTGTTGTCCGTAGGACAGTTTGATTGTTCTTGGTATATGATAATATGCCTTAATAATTAACAAGTCAGTTAGCTCTGTTGGTAGTGACTCTGCTGCTTTTCGATCCTGGTTATTTTGGGTTCGAATTTTGTGTACATGAGACGTACCTACTGTGGATTTTTCTGGTTTTATTGTTGAAACTGATTAAAGTGCTCTGCTAATTGGAAATTACAATTAATGAAGGAATGACCTATTATTTAAAATATATAGGGTGTCCGGAAAGGTGAGGTCAAAAATGATCGGGGTGATAGAGTGAGCCAAAATAATGTTTGTACTTCCTATAAAAAAGTTCTATCGCTTCCTTAGGGAGTTACTGAGGTTTAAAGTTAGAATATAAAAAATGTATTTCATTAATAACTTTTGAACGGTTGCCACAATAATAATGATATTTAGGCATTTAAATTAACTCGTACCAATGCTTTCTTCCATAGGCAAATGATGCGCCGTAAGTCAATAATTATACAGGGTGAGACGGATTTTTTTCGTTTATTTAATGCATTTCTTACAGAGGTAAACAAATTACATTTTTGCTTTTACCGTTTAATTACTTTATTATTTTTGTACAAATAAGGATACCTTATTTAAATCGATATCTTGGACCGATCTTCATAACATTGCATTTTTAAAACTAGACATACCCCTATTTTGTGTGTAATAAAAAATCCATTATTTGAGGAAATTATTAAAATGTGGTAAAAATAATTAAAATGGAGTTTAAAAGCCTTTTAAACTTTATAACACAATAAAGACTGTTTTTATAATTTTACCATATTTTAATAATTTTCTCAAAAATTGAATTTTTATTACATACAAATGTCTGGATTTAAATTGCATTTTTATGAAAAACGGTCCAAGATATCGATTTAAATTTTCTATATACAAGTGATGAGGGAATTAAACGGTCAAACCAAAATGTATTTTTTTACCTCTGTAAAAACACATACAATAAACGAAAAAAAATCGTCTTACCCTGTTATAGACTTACTGCCATCATTTACTTAGGAAAAGCATTGGTATAAGTTAACAAATGCTCAAATATCATTATTATTGTGGCAACCGTTTAAAAGTTATAAAATGAAATACATTTTTTATTCTAATTTTGAAGGTCAATAACTCCCCAAGGAAGCGCTATAGACCTTTTTTAAAAATAAAAGTACTAACATTATTTTGACTCACTCTATCGTCCCTATCATTTTTGACCTTACCTTTCGGATACCCTGTATAAATACTTAATACTTAATACAATATATAAAAATGTTGATTGACCCATGAACTGGCGAAAAACAAATTTAAATTAATATAAAATTGAAATTTTCTTACAACGAAAAACGTTTGTATATTTAACCGAAAACTAACTTCGCTACTAAAAAGACATCCACCAAAATAAAATAACTAAATCATCGTGACGTTTTTGGGTGTCGACACGCTGACTCTAAAGGACTCCAAACAGGACAATGGCAGCATGTAATGTGGTCCTTCGGCTTAACAACGATAACAGCTGTCGGCCTTCCTCAATGGACCTCGATCATCATTGTTAAGCTACCGTGTGAGGGCCGTTTTATCTAATAAATTAACCCAAATTATGCTACGTGGTGACAACTATTTTGTTAGCCAGATTTTACATCGTATAATAACACTTTTTGTGAGAATTTTCGGGTATTTATGGCACCCTTACTATCTGTTTACTAATTATTAATTAGTATTTATTAATTAAGTAAAGTAATAAGAATATTTAGGTCTAATAAGTCTAGTTAGAATTTATTGTGTAATTATACATAATATATATACAGGGTGATTCAAAAATCGATCACGAAACTTAAGGGGGTGATTCTACTTGACAAAATAAGGGTAGAGCTACATATAATTTTTTTTTCAAAATGTTTAATTTTTATGTTGTTTTTTCGCCATATTGCATTTATTTTTTAACCAATCCAGTTGATATTTGGCACACAAATTAAGCTTTGCAGATTCTAAAATTTTAAGACAAAAGTACTTTTTTAAATACCTCCAGAGGGCACTTTACCTAAAACTTAAAATTTATTTACATCATAACTTTTTATTTTGACAGATATCGCAAAGCTGAGGGCGCCATTTTATAGACAATCAAAAACTTAAAAAATAAGGTACTCTCTATTAAAGTCGATAAACCTCACCGTTTAGGCACCAAATAGACATCAAAGTTTTCATCAATTTCAATCAAATTACCTACATACATACAAGGTGTCCAGTAACTCAACCGACAAACTTTACGGGGCGATTCTACAACAGATAATAAGAAAAAAACTTCATATAAACATATGTCCTTAACGTCTTAGTTTTTAAACTACGGTAAGTTAAATTTAAAAAAAACGTTTTTTTTTTTTTTAATTTTAACACACTTTGTTTGGTAGCGCAAAAAATATTAAATTTTAAAAATATGGATTTTGTGCTTCTAAAATGTTTTAATAACTAGTAAACACAGCAAACTTTTCGTAGTATTTAATATATAATATAACTCATCCTGTATAATAAAAATCCAAATAAAATTTTGTATTTCTTAGTTTTTAGACCATGCGAACAGTTTTCCCCAATGTCCTCTTGTAACACCCATCCTGGAAGACTCTGTATATTAAAAAACTAACCATAGAATGTATTTTTTAAAATAGAGTCGCTAATATTTATGGATTTAAATGTTTCAGAAATTAATATTGTAAAATTTATACGCTAGTAGAAAAGTATAATATGCAACACATAAATGTTTTCTTTTTTTACTTATGGAATTAATGCATTTGCCTGACGGTCTTGTGCTGCTAAACCTCCTATTTGTAAACTCTGTTGTTACAAAAGTTACTAGTAGTAGTTCACATTTTTTAACGATTGTAGAAAAAAATATTACAGCCTAGAGGGTGTCCGCTAATTAAACAACAAAAACCACAAATTCCTTATGATAAAATATTAAGATTTTAAAAAATATAGATACTTATATCCAAAAGTTAATAATAAGGAAGATACAGGGCTGTCAAAGTGAAAACATTATTTTTAATTTATTTTCACACTTTTCGATATACGTTTTGAATATTTTAAGGAAACTCGCTATCTAGGGGTTTTTGACATGACTGATTCATATATGATAATAATTTTTTTATGTGTAGACTAGACGGTGCTCTCTCGACATTTTGCAACAAAAACATGAGCTGATTTCGATGCTCCTTTCTGAAGTATCACTCTATACCGAATTTTGTAAAGAAATTTCTAATAATAAAACACACATAAAACAGAGTACCGTGGGTATCGAGTTATTAGATGTTTAACCCATCGTTCCCCCTGTTCCGTCAACGTTGTCCAAGCACTGAAACATGCATTTATGCATTTCACAGCACCTTTTAGACAACACAGTAGTGCCACCACGGTCGTTATTTTTAAATAACTACTATCTAAATATGTCTCTCCCGCTTGGAATCGAACCGGCGACTTCTGGCTTTGAAGATCAAAGCTCTGTCCATTGCGCCATGCGGAGACATATAATTTAATTAAAAATGACTTAAATTAAATAAAAACTTTGACACCCTGTATCTCGCCAACGATGAAATTTTCGACTCAGGTAAATTACGTTAGATCGTTTTATTTTGGTCCAAAAAATTTGTGGCAGCATTTTGTACAGACCTTTTAGAGACACCCTGTATAAAATATAATTATGTAGGAAAAATTTACATTTTATCTACTTGTTTTAAATGAGCAAAATTACTAAAATTTACGTCAAACAATTTTTATCCGCTAAAAACAAACGTGAGCTGAAATTTGACTCCATCTGACGCAACTCATGACACAGAAAAAACGTGATTAATATTGTTTGTTCAATGTTTAATAAAAACTTCAGATTAATCAAATATTTTCCGAAGTTCCCATTACTTCCATCAAGTCCATAAATATTACCTCAGTTTAATTATAATCGAAGAGTTTTTGCACGTTTTTTTTTTAGTGTTTTTGAGTTAGAGTTAATTTATTTGGTAAAAAATATTTCGGAATTTGAGAAAAAAAATATTTTTATAGTTGGCTCTCAGAAAAAAATTAAAGTTTCAAGAACAAATTATCCTCTAATTATGTTTTTCGACAATTTTGTCTCCCTGTGGCGCAGTGGACAGAGCTTTGATCTTCGAAGCCAGAGGTCGCCGGTTCGATTCCCAGCGGGAGAGACATATTTAGGTAGTAGTTACAGAGACAAGAATGAGATGAGTAACTGGTCCTAACAATTTGTCCATTGTATTTATCTCTTTCTGGTTTAACGCAAGTTCAATAAATATGTCTTTGTCTTTCATCATGGCAGGCTATCGTAGATGGAGCAATCATCGCTTTGCCCTGGTTGCCAAGTTGTTTACAATTTCTGCATGTAAACTTTAATGTCCTTTTTGGCTCACATCTAATTAAGAGAAAGAAAATATACCATGAATCGAATATTTTTAACTTTACAACGTTGCCACAGGCAGTCACGCCGAAATGTTATTCGATATTTTTGTGTTTGATATTTTTCAATGGCCGATTTGTTTGGACAGTTTGTTTACATTTTCTGTGATTTATTGTGTGTTTCGGGGTTTTTACCTTTAATTGGACTTTGAATATTGACTTTTATTAGTGTATATATTAAATTTGTGCTTTTCAACAGATAATTTAAGGTAATATTGACATGGTTATCTGTAAGAAAAAATCTTTATAAAAAGCAAATAAATGACATTTTTAATAAGGTGTGTGTAATTATTGAGACTAAACCCCAATATTTTATATTAATAGGAAACAAAAACAAGTACCTAACATTAAGGGCAAAAATAGCACAGCTATATAATTTGAATTTGGCGGGCAAACGATAAAGGTTGACTCACGCGCCATCTGCGATTACCTTCCTTGAAGACAGACAAGGAAGACCCAGCAGCTATATCTCTCTCGGATAATTTATTTACATTTAGTTGCTCGTCTCATTGTTGTCTCTGGTGGTTATTTAAAAATAACGACCGTGGTGGCACTAATGTGTTGTCTAAAAGGTGCTGTGAAATGCATAACTGCTTGTTTCAGTGCTTGGACAACGTTGACGGAACAGGGGGAACGATGGTTTAAACATCTAATAACCCGACACCCACGGTACTCTGGTATTTAGGCATATAGCTTCGTGGGATGTCAAAAAGATAAAAAAATGAAAAAATTTATCGTTTAATCACAAATTTCATAAAATATCTGCTTTCTTTATAATGAGATGCATTTGAAAGTCTTGCTTAAAAACTGTAAATTGCAAAAATTTAACTCCCTACAGTTTTTAAAACATATGTATAATTTTACGATTTTTCAATAAAATTAATAAAATTCACAAAAAATGACCAATAGAGACTTTGCTTTTGAAATTTAGATTTCCTCTGAGGAGGCAAACAGTTCCTTCTTGACGTCAATAGAATCAAGAATACAAGTTTTTTTTTTTAAGTAGGTACTTTTCTTTTAAAACTGTATACAGGAGTGATTCAAAAATCGATTACGAAACTTAAGGGGGTGATTCTACTTGACAAAATAAGGGTAGAGCTTCATATAATTTTTTCAAAATGTCATTCGTTTTCGAGTTAATCGAGTTTTAATCTTTTTGACATCCCACAAAGGCATATGCCAAAATACCGGAGTACCGTGGGTGTCGGGAAATTAAAAGTTTAACACATCGTTCCCCTGTTCCGTCAACGTTGTCCAAGCACTGGAAACATGCAGTTATGCATTTCACAGCACCTTTTAGACAACTGGATCACCACGGTCGTTATTTTTGAATAACTACTACCTAAAATTAAATAACTACTACTTAATGTTGCATTTTCTTTAAGCTCGTTTAAAGTTTTTCTCATGGTGATATAATATACAGGGTGCTTTTATTAAAAAATATCCACTTTTTGTCCTACCCTGTATAATATTATTGATATCAACATTAAACAGATATTTTAAAGAGGCTTTAAATAAATACTACATTAAGTACATCTAACTCTATTAGCTTCAGAAGTATGGCCATCCAAATCAGGTATTTAGGTAATTTTAAAGTACCGCCATTTTTTAGTAGGTGAAGGTATGACTGATACTTGTCAGGAGTTTTAAAATTATGTCCTACAAGACACCCCTTTCCATTTAATTTTTTTTCTCGTAGATGGCTCCCATCCGCCATCTTGACTGCTCAAACTATAATTTTTACGTCAAAAAATCGTTTATATTCTCCCATTGGTCATTCTCCAAATTTTTATAAAGAAAAAATTAAGAGTACAAAAGTTAGCAGGAGGGACTATATACACCCACATTGTATTTGTATTTTTATCAAGGGCGTAAAATAGCACTTTTACGTCCGCGGCTGAAAGTTGTTGCCCGAGCTCCGCGTGGTCAGCAATCAGCTGTGGGCGTAAAAGTGCTTTACGCCAGAGGTGCAAACAATATTTTTTGTACGACTGAAATTAATATACAAGCATTATCTGTAGTTAGGAGAAAATTTTATTCAGTATACTTTTAACATTTGTTTAATTAAATTAATTGTTGTTTTACCAAAAAAATATTGAGCATAATTTAATTTTATTATTGTTTTATAAATTTATAAATGCGAGCAGTTTCGATACATTTTTGCCCTAGGGCTTAAGAGTGCAATTTTACGCCCGGTCGTTCAAAAAAAATTAAATTTTTAAAAATATGGATGCTGTGCTTCAAAATTTTTAAAAATATGGATGCTGTGCTTCCAAAATTTTTTAATTGCTAATAACCACAACAAACTTTTTGTAGTATTTAATATATAACCAGAAAAATACAGGAAAAAAAATTAGAAAAATATTGATGCAAGTCAACACATTTTTTTCCAGTATTTGTTGACACTCCTAAGTTTTTACTACCTACCTAATTAAATTACTTTTTACGTATTTTGTTTTATTAATCAAAATTTTTTATTTAAATATTATATAAATATTATCTATGAACTTTCATGTGATGATTTTCCAGCACAAAACTCTTTGTTTTCAATCCTAAAATTATTTTTCTGAATTCATCTTAAGCCGCGTCTAGACTTGCAACAATTCGCCGTGCCGTTCTACGCTGCATACACCGCCACATAGCGCGGACTTAGACGTGGACGGATTTTACGCACAGCCTTCTTAAACACTAAGCCGTGAAGTAAGAAAGGCAACGTTGCAAACAACACTGTACAGTAGGAATATTGAAATGAGTTCCTAATAGATTACATGCTAAATATAATTAATTTTTTAAGTGTTTTAAACAAAATATAGGTATTAATTTTTTTGGATATTTTAGACAACATATAGGTATAATTTTAAATACTATAGTTGCCCTAAAAAGCAATAATGTGTCTGCAAAACTTATCAGGAACTTTTCTGCCTTATACAAATTTGTTGGTAAGGATTTAAAAATTTCAAATTGTTATGATGTTTTCTACCCCGCTTTATGCATTTTTTGCGAACAGACCAATGTAGCTTTTTAAAGTTAACTAAACATTTATTATTTAGAAATACTTGCAATACTTAAAATGAATTGAAAGCATGTGTGTTTAGTTATAAATATAAAAGCTTAATAATATAGCGTATTACATAAGATGCGCTTTAAAATAACAAACGCTTTAAATTAGGTTTTCCACTATATTTACCCTAAAACCGCCTTAGGTAAATAACTTTCAGAATATCTATATAAATAATATTTTTTGGTGAACTTACCAGGATATTTATGCGCATTAGTTGATATAGTCCTTAGGATATTGCTTGGGGTAAATAATTGTTTTTGGTGCACTATACACACTATTGATATCAAATAAAACCAATTTTTTAAAAACACACTTAGTTAATTAGTAGCCCGTAAAATATATTTGTCCATTTACCGTATAGGTACTACTTTTACTTTTAATAAAAAAACACTTATCCGGTCAATAGCGCACAACCAGGCTTTCCTAATTTCATCGTTTATGGGGAAATAAAATGTTGTTTGATAACCCTCTGTTTTAATATAACTTGGGTAATTCGTTTTGCAGCCCGAAACGCAACACGTTCGTGCCATAATGTATGCCGTACGCACCAACTATACGCGCACATTTAAACGTAAAAACAACGATTGACATATTGCCACTGGTCCTATTTTTTAAATATAACAATTAATTACTTATTTTTTCTTTATATAATAAATACACGCTACGATTTAACTTTTAAAAACAGAAAAAACCTTTTAAGCAATCGTTTAAACTTGTTTTTGTTTACTTCTAAACATTACTTGACATTCCTACAGTGCTGTGTTTCCAGATTTCTCCTTCACGGCTTAGAATTTAAGAAGGCTGTGATTTTACGTCGTTTCAAGGGCTTGGCGAACTGATTTGCCGGTGGTTCAGAGCTTGTCGGTTTTTTGGCGTCAAAGGAGCGCGCAAACAGGTTAGTTAGTTTGGACGGATGTTTCGCGAATTGTCTGGACGCGACATGAACAGTTAGTTATCTTCTCTGACTTTAATTAAAAACGTGTTAAAATTTTATACCGAAATAACAATCTTGTGTACTGCGAAAACTGCCTGATTTTATAGAAAATATAGGTAACATAATATAATTTAATTTTTTCCTAAAAACGTCGAAGGAATAATTTGTTTTTGTTTTTCTGCTGCCACAATTAATATGCACTTAATTAATTACTGAAAGGTCAATCATTTAGTAATAGATTGGATGTAGATTAATAGATAGATAATTGTTATTATAAAAAGGTATTTTAATAGGGAATTTGCATACTAAGGCCTAAAAACATGTCTTTTTAAAAACTGTTATTTAAAGGGCGTTACTGGCAACTTAATAATTATTTTTTATTAAAACTACATTTAGTACCAAAAGTATAGAAGGAACAGTTTAAAAATGTAAATTCGGTGCTCTTTGATAAGAAAACAAAAATCACAAAAAAGTTTAAAGCAAATAAATCGGCATGCTTGTCTTTGCGGCCGCCTTTGCTATATTTCTTTATGATATGCCGGTTAATGCAGCTGGTCATCGCACTATGGGATAGAAATTAATTTTTTTTTGGTCAAAATTCTGAAACTTACCAATCTAACTTAAAATGAGGTGCTTTTACTGAAAAATATTGAAAAAAATTATAAATTATTACAAATGCTTTTTGAAACCTAAAACTTATTATATGTTATTATAAATTTACACCCCCTTAACATTATTATTTTTTCTTGTACAAAATAAACTAAAATATCAGCTTGTTTGGTTAATTCGGTAGTATTCTAATCAGTAATCGATGATTATCTCATATGATATACATGGTACGACAATAGGTATGATTTTTTTAAATGGAATACCCTGAATATTATATCACCACCAAAAAATCTTTTAAAATGCTCTAAAAAATATTACATTTGATGTGTCTATCTCAATTAGTTTCGGAAATATGACCATCCAAATCTGAAAAATAATTTTAAATTATTCTTAGAAGCGTAATAGAGATACATCTTCCCAACTTTCTTTATTTTTTAACGTATAAAATAAATAAAAATCCCTGTTTTGTTGGGTAGATTCTGTAGAATCCATATCTTTCATCAGAATGCTTTTATCTTTTAGGATATACAGTATAGGACAAAACATATTAATTTTTAAAATGGAAAACCTTGTAAATTATAAAAAATCTTGTATCTGTCCTTACACTCAGAAGTAGCAAAAGTAGGAAGGCATTTGTAAGTACAAAAACTGATAAAGAAAAAGGTAAAAAAATCTTTGACAAAAGCAGTGAGACTTCGCAAGACTGCATCGGAAACACAACAATAGCTCTTATTTATTTAAACTCTTTTACTTTTTTAATGAAATAGGGCTAATAATAAACTAAGTAGATTAAATGTTGTATATTTACGTTAACTTAAAATACATTTTCAAGTCAATAGAAGTCGTCATATCCTTTTATAATTTTGCGTACATGTGGTTTAAAGTATCTACTTTGAAATACACAGCATAAGCCATTAAAATTTCAAGGTTGCTTTTTGGCCAAAATAATGGATTTCTATCCCAAAGTGTATCGGTGCGTCGCTGTAAAGGATAGCGGCGCCTTTGTATAAAATAGTCCGATTGCAGGCGGCCTTTTTTATGTTTTTTTGTATTATTTTCAAAGGGTACCGAATTTGCGCTTTTAAAATGTTCTTACTATAAGTAATCTTGGTTCTTGAATTTAGACCGCGTTAGAGTTGAAATCGTTTACCGACGTTTCATCATTAATAATTATACAAGGCATCTTCAGAAATCTTTATTCTGCAAGATATGAAGCACTAAATTCATTGTTATTATTTTTGCCCATAGTATTTTCCAAAACACTTTTATTTATTTTCAAATTGAAAAACACCTTTTAGTTTCGCAATGGTGTCTTTTTTGCCGTTTACCAAACCGTTTCCTTTCGAAAGAACAGCAAGAAGTTGAGCTCATGCTTTTGAAGTTCAGAAACTTTAATTTGTGAATGAAGATTTACTACCAAATTGGGCTTTTCCATTTTATTTTATATATGGCCCATTTCTAAAAATTTCTGGACTCTGTATATTCACCCCAATGAATCTCGTGAAGGAGCCACAGAATGGCCACCTAGATCTTCAGACCTTACTCTTATAAACTATTTTTGATGAAGGTTTTCAAAAGCAATATTTGTAAACAAGCATTATAATGCTTTAATAAAGCGTACCTTATTTTTAGGTTTTGATTGTCTATAAAATGCCCCCCAGCTTTGCGATATCTGTCAAAATAAAAGTTATGATGTAAATAAATTTTAAGTTTTAGGTAAAGTGCCCTCTGAAGTACTTTTGTCTTCAAATTTTAGAATCTTTAAAGCTCGATTTGTGTGCCAGAAATCAACAGGATTGGTTAAAAAATAAATGCAATATGGCGAAAAAACCAAAATAAAAATTAAACTTTGACGGCTTGTAACTCGAAAACGAATGACATTTTGAAAAAAAATTATATGAGAGCTTTACCCTTATTTTGTTAAGTAGAACCCTCTATAAAAAAATATTTTATTATTTTAAGTTCTATAAAAGTTTTAAAAAATATTTTCAGCTGCGTCTTTTAAGGGCACATTCATGTGCTCTATATGCATCCTGTACATTGTATATTTTGATATGTTCCCTATACTCTTTAAAACACTTGTACACCAAAAAAAAAGGGATAGATATATTAAAATTTAACATGTTAAATATATATTTTTTATATAAAAAGCCCGACCGGGATTCAAAGAATTAGCAGAATATTATTTTTTGTTTTTTTTTAATAGTTCTACGAATTGCCCTTACAGAGGTATTAATTCTGGCGCAGCCACGCTGATAATTAATTTCAGCAAAAACATTCGTTTCTAAGCGAGTTAACACTGTAAACCTTAACACACAAAGTAAACACACCAGGAACTGAAATGAACATCGCTGAAGAGATCTCAATAGTGAATTGGGCTGGATCAATGGCCACCAAATGAAGTGTATGGAGCTGTGGCAAATAAATGGTCGCCTAATCGAATTAGTAACACTTCTTTTCGAATACTCACCTGCCAGAGTATTGTTGGTAATGGAAAATAAGGTAAAAAAGAAGAAAAGAATACACAAATTGTTTTATTGTATCCGCAGGTGGTTTGTTTTAAAACATTTTTGATTCTATAATTAAATCAAATTTAAATATTGTTTCCAATAGTAGGGAAGCTCAAGATGCAAAATTTGCAGTTACTCGAGCGTCATAGAGACCTATTGGGTTGCAAAGCTTAAATGTTAAGAAGAAAAAAATGTTATACCGGGTGTTGCTCCATCGAGCGGGACATAGGGAATCCCATGTAAATTTTGAACTAGTCAAATATTGGCTCCCCTAATTATTTTAGAAAAAAATACTATTAGGATTTATTGAAGAACACAGTAAGTTCCACCCAAAATAAAAATTTGAGCATTTTTCAACCAACCAGTAAAGAGTAAACTGCTTAATACTTCTGCAACGTAATATCTCATTATGCACCCTGTACTCTAGAAATCAACAATAAAAACACCATATCGATTTATCAGTGACAATTTAGATCATTAATTTATAATGTCATTGCCAAAACTGAACAATTTTATACGGGAATTTCAAAAAGGATCCTCGCATTTCATTTTTAGTTTACAGCTAATTCCAACACATGCACTCACAGTTACGCAAGACAATAAAACAAATTTTTCTACATTTAGAAATCAGTTTATGACGAAAATATCAGGATTTAATCAAATGCTCAAATATTCATCCATTAACTGCCAGACAATAACCCAAACGATTATAAAACTCATTTCTTGCGTTGGCTAGTTGGTACATCAATATTCTGGCACATTCAGCGGAAATAGCATTCCTTAGCTGGACTAAATTTTCATATTTTTTATTGGTAGCTTAGTTTTTAAATGTCCCCATAGAAAAAAATCGTTTGGCGAAAGATCACGTCGATTTTCTTCAGCATTTGCAATTACTGATTACTGTGCCTGTAGTTTCAAATTGTTTTATCGTCCGTTCTATTGTCGATTTACTTGGTATTGGCCTATTGGGAAAATAGGCTGCCAACATGTCCGCTACTCTTCGATGACTATCTCCCTGGTAAAACCATTTTATAATAGTGATTTTTTCTTGATTTAAGTAGTTCATTATTTAAAAATGATGTGACATTGATCAGACAAACTTGAGAGTAAGAGGTAAAATAATTTTTCTTAGTATTTTATTATAAACTTCTAATAATACAAGGCGGGTACAGGAGATTCGTAACTTATTTTAGCATTTATCTCTTAGCTGGCGGACTGAGAAGAGTTGAAATTTGTACACTAGGTACAACTTTTCATGCTCTTTAAAAAATCCTAATAATATTTTCTTTTAAAATAATTAGGGAGCCAATATTGGACCACTTAAAAATTTAAAATGGGATTCCCTACGTCCCGCTCGATGGAGCAACACCCGGTATGGAAGACGCCGTATTATGAACGGTTAATTACACCTGTCTGCGAATTAACAAAATCAAAAACAAATGATCCTTTAATGTGCGAATACTAAAGTTTTTCCCGTTATTTCAAACACATTTTACTGTACATTTTTCCACTTTTCCAGATGAATTTTGACTAAGACATTCTCTCAGAAAGCCGGGTCATTGTCGGCCGACAATCTTAACCTTTTGTTTCTTTTTCACCTGCGACATTTATCCCAAAATAAAAAAGCAAGGCTTTATCAAAGATTAGTAGTGTAACTTTACTCTGTGGCTTTATTACCCAAATATTTGTAGAAATTGTCGAAATAAATAATATAACCTAAAAAAATAAACAAAGAAAAATAATGTGCGCGTGGCAATTCTATTCGCTATTTTAAATAGCACACGGCGTTATCAGCCCGCAAATTACTCCATGTGGTAACGTTATTACCACCAGCAACGGTAAAAATCGAATCGCGCATAACTTAACTGTCACAATAGCGCTTACGTTAATACCGCATGACGTTACAGCATCACCCATATCTCTTAATGTATACCTTTTTATCGGGGCGTTAAGCGGCTATAGACTTTTAAGTAGGTCAAAAAATATTTTTATTATTTTGGCTTGTAAAAATCGTTTAAATCGTTTTAAAATATATATTTTTTGTTATTTTTAAATTAATTTCTTCAAAATTAAAAAAATAACTACGCTCGAGCATGTCAAAATGACGTTTTTTTCCAACTTTGTAGCCCTCCGCTTTCTTTACGTCACTCTCAATTTGTCAGATTATTGGAATATACACTGTTTAGCATGTAATTAACTTACCCTATTTTAATCTGACGCGCACGACAATTTCTGATGGATATATTTTTGTTTTTTACGATCGGCCTTGTATACGAGGCTTATATTTAGTGGAGGTATTTAATGAGGATACCTTGCCTCCGGTATATTTTTCTGACGCGCTGTAGTAACTTCAGAAATCCCCACTCTGGGCTCTCCTACCACAAGTATAATGGGCAAGCGACAGTAGCCTAGTTTACACCGGGAGGACCAAATTTTTAGTTCGAGGTCTAAGTGACGTCATGCGTACTTTATTCACGGTGTAAACACTTGAGTATTAAAATTTGCTACTCCAATTCAGTCCGTCTCAAATCAGGGTGACCAAATATGATTTTCTTTGGTGTAAACACGTCGGACTTTTTTAGTGGACCAAAATGACAGCCTTGATCTTTGACAGTACGCATTTTGACGAAAAAGACGTAAAATTTCGGTCTTCCCCTAATAATTTTGTTGTTTGTTTATATTTTTTAAATTTTGTTGATATTTAACCAAAATTGTTTTTCTAATTTTTTTCAAATGGAATTTAAAAGCGATACAGTTTTAAAAGATAATTAACGAGGTTAGGTTCTGGTCATATGCTCAGCTGTCATTTTGGTACTTTGATTAAACGTGAATTAAATTGATCCATAAACTAAGTAGGTATAAACACTAGTGAACTAACAAAAATAAGTCCCTTTAGGGTACCAAACAAGAAGAAATAATAACGCATTTTTGACTAAACCAGAAAAAAAAGGGTCAGGTTAGGTAAAATTTTATTAGATCCCCAAACAAGAAGTTCCCAAACCAGAATAAACCAATAATATACGATGTTTTTAAAATGTTCTTAGTTTAGTGGGCAGATATTAAACGTCTGTAAATTGTCATAACATAAGTAACTACTCTTTGTTTGACCTCCGGACAGTGAGGACGTGCGTAGAGGACTACAAAGTTCTTCCCGGAGTGGCGGCTAGAGGTGTCGTACGAACGTTTTTTACCTTCGGGGATCAAGGAAAGATTCACGCTAAATTGACGGCATCTTTCTTCTAAATCTAAGCGCTGTGAGCGAAGATTCCTATAAGCTGATGGTATTCTGTTTGGTGGTGAACACGAGGTATTTCTCAAATGGCGGGAAATAGATGGGCGTGCCATGGGAACTGTCAGTAGTGAAAGTGAAGGTTATACGTAACACCAGTAGTAGTTCTTGGTTTGACAGCCGACAATTTATGCATTGCATCGATTGTTGAATTATTTGTTTTCTTTTTTTTTTTTCTGGGAGCTACGAGCTCGATTATCCAGATTTTCTGCCGACGAAGCCCTGGAAAGCATAGTCCGGAAGGGGGAGAGTGGTGGATTGGACCTGAAGGGGCCAAAACCAAGAAAAAATAGAGAGAGAGGGAACATAAGTAACTAATGCAACTTGATTAACGAATTAAATTCACGCCGTACATTAATCCGGAAACACCATAACATTCTCAAAAAAAAACATTTTATAGTAAGCACAATCGAACATATTTTACGCACAAATCATAAGGACTTCTTTTCTTTTGGTTATCAGACATAAATCACTTTAAAGAGGGTAGTTCGAAATCATTATGTAGATTTTAATGCCCGATAGTAAATCCATTGTAAAATTTGTTTCGTACAAAGCCAATAAAGCCCAGTATTTGTGTATAACTGCTAATATTTCTCAATAGATTAGGGAATCACACTGTGAGCTTAAGAACCTTTGAGAAGTTCGCTACATAATAATGATTAATTGTATGTGAGAATGGTACGTCCGAACTGGTCCTATTAAAAAAGGTAATGGTCGACTTTAGGGGCAGTTCAATTTGCAAAAAATTGTTTGTTCATAAAAAGTACATACTTTAACTAGTAAATTCAAAGAAAAAAATTGCGAAAGGTTCAATATTTTCAGATTTATTTCATTTTAAAATCAGCTAAAATTAACGTTTTGGAACTTTTGTGACGCTTTATAACGGGGTTGTCAGATTGTGCAAATATTCTTAAAATGAATCTAAATTTTTGGACACTAAAAACAAGAAATTCTAATTTTACGTCACAATTTCTTTCTTCCATCCAAATTACAAGTAATAGTTTTAGAATTGGGCGAAAACGCCCAATATTTAGTAAATCTAAATTTATTTTCACTATATCCTTCTTTTTATGCACACAATTCTACAAAAGAAGGGGGAAAAGCACCGAAGCCGGTAATTTGATTGGTTGGAAGCGCCACAGACGATCATGCAAAACTGTCACATTAGGGAAGGGGGATAACGGTTACTTAATTTTTTTTTTTTTTCTTAATTTAGCAAATTAAAAAAAGGGTTTAACTAACCAGAACTAACCATGACAACCCCAAGGCGACAGATTTATTTACCGACTTCAGTACTTTTTACTGTAGTCTGAAAACAGAAACTCCGTTTTCCTTAAAGTAATCGTGATAACGGCAACCTCTCAAAGACCTGAAGATAGGCACAAAACGTGAACAGCTGATGAACTGTACGAACTCGTTTATCTAATGAATAGCAGAAAACACCAAAGTCGGTCTATATAAGGTCACGACATTCGGCCATATTGCTTTGACGTGTTATGACGTCACATCTCCCATTTTTCGGCCATGTTATTCAGTGCCGGAGATTGTATTAGTAGAAAAACCGTTTAGACAACAGTTTTTAATTATTATTAAGCTGTAAATTCTTTTACTTAAATAAAAACATTTGGAATTACATCTTTCAACAAATCATTACCAAAACAATGCAAAATGAAATGCGCAAATTCTAGACGCCACTGATCAGCTTTGATTTTACACAGTCTTGCCAACTTTTCTCCTTGGAGTGCCCTTCCTTGCGTCCCCGACCTCGAACCGCCTAAAAGTTGAAGATATGTCGCAACCTTATAAATATAACCTAATCTTGGAAAACACAAAATTTCCTCATATTTTTGTTTTAAATATGATTATCAGCACTTTAGTAAGTGTAAATTATTATAAAATATTGTTAAATTAATGTGCTTTAAAGGAAAAATTGAAATGGGTACTGACCCCAAAAAAATAAGAACATTTAAAGTGACTATAGTAGTTTTTTTTTAAATAGGAATTCCAGTATTAATATAATTTGTCTAATAGGGTTTAAAGGAGTAAAAATAGTGCTAAATTTAAACGAAGTTGTAATCAATAGAGGAGACAATATTATAATTAAAATGTTATCTTTGTCACTGATAAGATCTAAAAACTAGATTTTATTTAAATGTTATAATATTGTCTATATTACATCTTATTAAAATTTAAAATTTACTTATAAGTGGTAAAACTAAGACTTTATTTAATGTCTATTTGGTTTAGTCCATTTCGGACGTGTATTTTACACACATCCTTACAAATGCAGGTATCCGACTTTTGAATAACAACTTTTACTCAATGGACCGGTGCTAAACTTGAAAACGTTCGAACAAATTTACTACCCTATAATTTATGATCTCATATATAATATTTAGATATACATTTATTTTATTATAACTCAAATGCACAATACTAAAATAAATTTTGTTTAGTTCTGATCGTCTTCTCAATTGCATCATATTGCAGTAAAATGTTGTTTTTTTGCATTGTCGGTCTATATAAGGTCTCGACATTCGGCCATATTGCTTTGACGTGTTATGACGTCACATCTCCCATTTTTCGACCATGTTGTTCAGTGCCTGATATATACAGTTTGTTGTATTAGTAGAACAACCGTTTACACAACAGTTTTTAATTATTATTAAGTTGTAAATTCTTTTACTTTAAATAAAAACATTTGGAATTACATCTTTCAACAAATATCCCTTCCAAAACAATGCGCAAATTCTAGACGCCACTGAATTCATCATTAGCTTTGATTTTTCCCAGTCTTGCCAACTTTTCTCCGTGGGGTGCCCTTCTTTGCGTCCCCGATCTCGAACCGCCTAAAAGTTGAGGATATGTCGCAACCTTATAAATATAAACTAACCTTGGGTTTTTAGTTAATTTTGATTTTTTAACTTTGTGTGAGCCCACGAAGGCTTTATACCTAAGTACCACATGAACAGTATACAGTGTACCGTAGGTGTCGGGTTATTAGATGTTTATTCCATCTTTTTCCCTGTTCCGTCAACGTTGTCCAAGCACTAAAACATAAATTTTTGCATTTTACAGCATCTTTTAGACAACGCGGTAGTGCCACCATGGACGTTGCGTCTTAATCATTAGAGGAAAAGGTGGTAATGTGGCCCCTCATTTTGCTTTTAAAGTCTAATGTAAAAACCAAAAGGAATACAAATCTACATAATACACCTCCGGTTTTTGTATTTATTTACCTATGTATAATTTACCATGAAATAAAAAAAGCGATGGATAATTAAAAAAATGTATGTATAAGAAACGCCAATTTACCAATTTGAAATGAGGTGAGGGTTATATGGCACCCTGGGGGCTAAATGAAATGTATTAAAATTAACCGCAGATATAATATTCGCCTTCAGTACCTGCACACTCGGTATGAGCCCATAAGTTACAACTCTGACACTGAATCCACTCCCTTGGAATACAGCCGTCATGAAAAAAAAAAAGAATAACTACTGGTTTCTTAAAATGGCAGTTAATGTATTGTCAATTGTTTAGTTACTTTTATTTCACGATATTGGAAACAGTCACTTACTTCTGTTGGTAATATCGTTAGAGTGCTGCAACCGGCCCAAGGTTAGTTTATATTTATAAGGTTGCGACACATCCTCAACTTTTAGGCGGTTCGAGGTCGGGGACGCAAGGAAGGGCACTCCACGGAGAAAAGTTAACAAGACTGGGTAATTCCAGTGGCGTCTAGAATTTCGCATTTCATTTTGCATTGTTTTGGAAGTGATATTTGTTGAAAGACGTAATTCCAAATGTTTTTTATTTAAAGTAAAAGAATTTACAACTTAATAATAATTAAAAACTGTTGTGTAAACGGTTGTTCTACTAATACAATAAACTGTATATCTCCGGCACTGAACAACATGGCCGACAAATGCGAAATGTGACGTTATAACACATCAAAGCAATATGGCCGAATGTCGTGACCTTATATAGACCGACTTTGCAACCGGCCAATGATGACCGAATAAACGAGACGGCTATATTGAAAAATATATTGGCGTGACAATGTTACCAACAGTAGTAGTTGCTAGTAAAAAAATAAAGTTACTAGTGAATTGTCCACGCACAATCCGCCGTTTTATTTTACAGCCTTAGATACAGATTAGGTATTCCAGTTCTTTTATGAGTGTGTTCTGGAATAACTGGTGTCACAAAATATACAAAAGGTGTCTGAGTCCTTAAGTACTAGTGATAAACTTACATTTTTCTCAGGGGAACAAATTACCAATATGGTGAAATCTGTAAACCAACCTGAATAAATAGTATAAAATATCGAATATTTTGAATTTTGAATATGTACCTTATAAATCATGTGGCAAAATGTCAGTTAAACTCAATGTCCAGCTTTCTGCAGCTATGACGTGATATTTACTAAATTATTAAATTAATTGCAGCATAACAAAAATGTTTTGGTGAGTGCAGATTTAAACTGGTTCGTAAAGAAAGAGTATGTGTTAGTTTATCTCAGATTTTTTGTTATTAATTCAATCGCCACCTCAAAATCACTTCCGGGTTCCGGTAAGAACCATCAACTTTCTTATTTTAATTACAAGTGCCTGTTTTCTTTTTCTGTATTTCTATTCTCTATAAAATAATATTTTTAATGATATATCATACAGGGGCGCGCGGTTTATTTAGATAATTATCTTAAAAATAAAAGTGAAAAACCCTGTTTGTAATACATTTTTGATATATGTCAATTCAACACACTTAATTCCTGCTACACTGTAAGCTACAACCAACAAAAATTGTTGTAAGGAAAAAAGTTGAACATCTCGTCAAAATAAAGCTCCTCACGAATAATTAATAGTTTAAAAAACTAAAAAACACGCTTTTATATGCAACCGAACTAAAAATTAGAAAATAATTTTTCATTAAAAAAATATTGTCATTTCATAGTAAAAAGCGTGGGGTGCATTTTACTATTTTTTCATAACTTTTCCATCATAGATATTTGCAAATATAATAATTATAACATTTAATATATTTATCACCCCACGCTTTTTACTATGAAATGACAATATTTTTTTTAATGAAAAATTATTTTCTAATTTTTAGTTCGGTTGCATATAAAAGCGTGTTTTTTAGTTTTTTTAAACTATTAATTATTTTTCATTTTTTAGTTTCTGCTACTCTTGACAAAATGGCGAAAAAAATTTTAATGAACAAGAGTAACAAATTTTAAAATTTTTCCAACAGATTGCAACTCACTAAAAATTTCTTCTTCATTAAGTAGCAAAGTTTGAAATTTTGCCAACAGATGGCAATCCAGGCAATGTTTGGACCGTTGCCAACATATTGCAACCCACTAAAAATTTCTTCTTCATTTAATAGCAAAGTTTGAAATGTTGCCAACAGATGGCAACCTAGGTGTTGTTTTTATAATATTATGGAATTTTTTTCCTGGCGATCCAAAAAAGATAACGGGATACTGTTTGCAGATTATTGCATTGTCATGTTTCCTTAATACGTGTGCAAAGTTTCAAAGAAATCGAATAGCTGGAAGTTGGTTAAAATTAGGCTCAAAGATTCCGTTACATAGGCAGCCAGATAGATAGATTGATAGATAGATAGTTACAACCCAAGTTAATAAAAGCGTGTTAAAAATTAGCTCGTTAGTAATGACTTGGAAAAAATGGTCAAGGGATCCCTAACTAATTTTAATAGAATGAAAAACTAAAAATCGCGACCTCTTAGAGTTGAGCTTTACGGCTTATGTTTGGTGTGGATTTTTTACATAAAATAAAAACTTAGAAATAAAATAAAAAAACATTTTAAAGCACGTTACTGTATATCTTTTTGATAAAATTAGGACCTTAAAAGCCCTTTAGTTTTACTAGACTTACCTTCCTAAAACTAATCGTTTTTATTTTCAGAACCGTCCCTGATCCAAAATAAAAGTTATCCCAACAGACTTCGTAAGTTTATAGGAACGCCGATAAGACAAAAGTTTCGAAAGTCACATTCTGGAAGAGCGATCATGAAAATTTACAATAACACGACCGCGCACGCCGCCCGAATATAAATTCTTTACATATCTCTCGATAGCCTGTTATTATTTTCCCAAATGGAAATTAAAAATTATTTCCACAATGTTGCCACAAAGACCTAAACCGATGTTTGGCTTTTCTTTTATGTTTTTCGCATACGTCGATGAAAACAATTTTCCTAGCATTTTTTCTAAATCAATGGATTGATGTACGGGTAATCAAAGGGCAGGTTAAAACCCGGACGACGGATGGCAAATTGACATCTAAAGCGAAACTTTGTCTCATTACACTTTTGAGAAAATGCTTATTTGCATAGAGTATCCGGAAAAATATGGAAAATCTAAAACTTAGATTTTTTATCTTTGGACAAACCACGAAGGCTAAAAGCCTAAATACTAATTTACCGTGGGTGTCTTAAGCGAGGTAAGAGGGAGTTTGTTGACACGGGATTTAAATACTTGAAGATTTGGGGGGAAGGAAAGACCTCCGCGGGCAGCAGGTTCCACAATCTAGAATATCTAGGGATAAAAGAACGAACAAAGTGGAAAGTTCGGAGCCTGTCCAGTTGAACCGTATAGGGATGCATACGCGCGGAACCACGAGTTTCTCTGTAGGGAACCGTAAGTGGAGGAACTATACTGGACAATTCTTCAGAGCAGAAGCCATGGAAGTACCTATAAAAATCGATAAATCCCCCACAGCCCGACGATGTGCAAGAGAGGGAAGCCTTTCTGTAAGTGAAGGATCATTAATGAGACGAATAGCTCTTCTTTGAATAGAATCAAGAATGCTTAGGGTTGTGGGGGCGCCATGCCCCAGATATGAGAACAATATTCCAGGGAGGTCGGATTTGGGACACATATAAACTGTATAAATTAGAAGGGGAAAAATACTTTTTGGCTCGAAAGAGAAATCCAAGCTTTTTTGAAGCTATAGATACAATGTGTTTATGCTAGTTAAGGTTACTTTTAAATGTGACGGCCACAAGATTAAAGGTGCTTTGCTCTGTAAAACTTGGCCGCTCATAAGTAGATGATGAGTATTTGATGACTCTTTTTACGACAAGGAACATGATTGTGTTTTGGATGCATTAAAATGGACGAGATTTTAGCGCCCTAATCCAATATTAAATTAAGATCCTGCGAAAGAGATATCTGCATCGCTCTGCCATTGTTTTCCAAGTCAGGTTTAATAATGGGTTTAGGAACTTGAAAACTGGAGTGAAGGGTACTATCGTCGGCGAAACTATGAATGGAATTAGTTGTGGACAAGAGAAGGTCGTTGATGTGAAGAAGAAACAATGTTGGTGCTTGAACTGAGCCCTGACGGACTCCAGCATTTACTTGGTGAAAGCTTGAAGAATGGCCGTCCACAATAACTGATATACGTCGATCAGATAGATAACTAGAGAGCCAAATACAGAGTTTAGTTGAAAGACCATAGGAGGGAGTTTATTTAGAAGTGCGGCATGCCAGACGTAATACTATACAAATGGGACCATATTTGTTTCCTTGTATATAAAGAAAGAAAAATGCTTTAAAATTAAAATAAAAAATTATTTTACATAAAATTTACATTTTTCATAAGCCTAAATTTCTTAAGCAACCCATTAAAAACCGACTATTCGATTTTAATGTATTTATCAACATACTTTGGTAGCTTATAGGTTAAAAGAAATACCCCGGAAGGGTTTTTAAATTTATAAGTCATTAAAAATTTCGGGTACTATTTTTATAAATAATATTTATAAATGGGTAAAAATCGCTCTTTTTCGGATCTTAGACCCTTATTATACGATGTGCAGAGCATAGCAAAACACCACTTATAATAAATAATCACATAAAATGATAATTCAAAAGTAAATATCTTAATAAATAACTTTCGTAATTAGAAAAAAATGCTAAATGACCATATGAACTATTTTACACGGTAGCCCGGAAGCTAATACCTTTATTTTTGTTGATACTATTTGTTCTAATCCTCGTAGATAAGTTTAAACATGCGGGATATTCCCATGATAGTTGTTCCGCTATTAAATAAGTAACATATTGGACGAGGCACACAGTCTCTATTGAACTCTACCTTATTAGGGTCCGAGCCTCAAGAGACATTAACTGATAAGCGCTGATAGTGACCAGAGATAAGCAACTATGAGATAGACGGGGCGAGATAAGGGTCACAACATCATTCCCTGTAACAATGCTGCTTGACATGTTCATTACGTACTCTGACGTGTATTAATACGGGAGGAAATGCTTATCATTTGATGAGTTTTTAAAATTCTATCTATTGGGAATAATGGACTGTGTTATGAATTGCAAACTACAATTTTGTGGCATAATAAAAATGTAAATTATTTACACAAAAATATCGAAAAAGATATTTTAATAATTAAACAATGGTGTGATTCAAATTTACTTTCTTTTAACATAAATAAAACAAATATATTGACATTTAGGTGTAACTTTAATAATATCACTTTAAATAATGAAATTATTAATAATCCTTCATTTACTGAATTTGTTGGTATTTATGTAAATAAAAACCTTTTTTTCAGAACATATTGAAAATGTATGTAAAAAATTAGCTTAGGTTGTTATGCTCTTGGAATTCTTTTTACTGAACTTGATTTTCCACTACTAAAAACTAGTTATTTAGCATTAATTGAATAAATATTAAGATATGGTATTTGTTTCTGGGGAAAATCTAGTCAAAATCTGTTAAGCTCAGAATCTTGCAAATCTTTATTTATTAAACATAAGATATTGACACTGACATCTATTTTTATATTGGAAACTGTTTGTTTAATATATAAAAAATATTAGTGTAATTATAATGAAAACTCTTTATATAATTTTAGAAATAACTCCTGCATTGATCTACTTATACCACATTCAAATATGATTAAAAAATCTTGGATGGCCATATTTCCGAAACTAATAAAGTTAGATGTACCTAATGTGGTGTTTTCTTAAAGCTCTTTTAAAGGTATTTTTTTAATGGTGATACTGGTAGTAATATACAGGGTAGAAGAAAAAGTACATATTTTTTTATTTAAGAACACTGTATATTATTTTACCATTAAAAGATCTTTAAATGAGCTTTAAGAAAATTGTTGATTAATATGCCGTAAAAATCTTAGAAAAAATATGAATAAAAAGAAAACTATGAAGTTAAATGCACCTAATAGCAAATTTCATTTTTTATTTTTTAACTTATATTTTTCTTAAAAATATTTACCTCAAGCCTCTCATGGACCACACTGGTGATTTTTTTCTTTTATGCAAAAAAATGTTTTTGATGCAAAGGGGCGTCCCCCAATTTTTTTAAAAATATCTAAATATGTGTAAAAGTTATTATAAAAAAATTTTTTTTTAATTTTTAACCCATTGTAGTTCAAAAACTAAGACGTATAGAACTTATATTTATATGATGTTTTTTCCTGATTTTCATTGTAGAACCACCCCTTAAAGTTTGTCGTTTAAGTTGGTGGACACCCTGTATCTTTTATATGTTCTACAGAAATGTCAAATAATCTTTAATTAAATAATATTACCATAAAAATTACTAACACGCAAAAAAAAAACTATGGTTTAATATTATTTAAATAGCTTTTATTTTAAAATAAAGCTTTACAATGCTCAGGTTTAAAAAACGCGAAAAAATTAGCGAAACAATTAATTTTCTTGAATAAACTGGTACATATATCGGTTCAACATTACTATTTACACAATATTTATAGTTATGATACACAATTTGTTGTTCTAAGTACCAAACGTACTCTTTTACTTATTTTAATGATTTGGGTAATATTATTTAAATAGATTTTTATTTAAAAATGAAGCTTCACAATGATCAGGTTTAAAAAATACAATACAACAAATAATTTTTTAAAATAAACCGGTACATATACCGGTTTGACATTACTATTTACACAATATTCATAGTTATGATACACATATTGTTGTTTTGGACGCCGCAGTTATCCTCCTACTCATCTACACATATAATATACATACGATAATGTGTTTGTGGTTACACCCGCTTCTCGACAGGACCCCTTTGAATGCGTGTTTAATGATTCGAACGGAGATATATTATATTACTAGTAACTTTTACTAACTTATATGTGTTAAGACTAAGACACTTAACCAAAAGAAACTACACATTCTCTAGTTAATGTCAAGTTTGGCCAATTTTAAAGTTAAGCCGTAACATAATAATATGTAACTTATAATTAACGTTGGATTTAAACAGACTTTTGGCGAATTTCTAAAATTATATTATTAAAATAGGTTGTTAGCAAACATCGATACAAAATCCATTTTATTGAAACGTGTTAACAAAAAATAAGAAGATTTTAAGAGCAAACCAACAAAAACTAAATTCCTTGTAAAAGTGCTAAAGTTTACATTGAGGAAACACAAAGACCATTCAAAATTGGGTAAAGGTAATAAAAAGCAAAATGAGGTGATATATCGAGGTCGGGGTTTACTAAACATGCATAGTTGGAAGCTTAAATTAAAGAAGCCCAGTGGAAGACAACAAAATACAAAGAAGCTGCTATAATAGTAGGGGAGCCCACGATGTTAAATAGAAATTTACTCGATCGTCATAGAACCGGGTGCAAGGTATCCTCCGGTATATTAATCTGCCGCGCTGTAGTTAATCCCCCTCTTAGGCTGCCCTACCATAATTTAAAACAGCCAGTCTATTTACCACATTATTGGTATGATACACATATTACTATTGCGGTTGTTATGGATACTCTCCTACTCATTTTAATAAGTGTTTAATATTTTTTAAATACTTTTTATTTCAAAATAAAGCTGCAAAATTGTCAGGTTTAAAAAATAATAGAACCAAATAATTTTATTAGATAAACTGGTACATATACCGGTTCAACATTACTATTTCCACAATATTTAGAGTTATGATACACATATTGTTGTTTCGGGCGCCGCAGTTATCCTCCTACTCATCTACACATACATACGATAATGTGTTTGTGGTGATACCCGCGTCTCGACAGGACGCCTTTGAATGCGTGTTCAATGATTCGAACGGACATATATTATTTTTGTAGCGGAGGGTGTAAATATGATGTCACAAAGCCATTTGTTAGCACGTTTCCTGAGCGGGCCTCCGCCGGAAAACTGCGGCCCGATATGTCGCTTCATATTTATGATCGGCTCCCGACAAAGCGCCGCGAATCAACGGAGTCTCGCTGCTCTACCGAATTTCTGTATCCATAAGTTTAAAAAATTGATACTATTTAGTTGAAAGGTTAAACAAAATATGGTTATTTTAATGTAAATGGCTATTAAACTGGATATGTAAAAATTACTCTGTAAATAAATGAATAGTCAAGAAAAAGAAAGTAAATTTCCATGAAAATTTTAGTTCATTTTTGTTTGGCCAATTAAATGTGCAATATTAGTTGCTTTACCATGCAATTAAAATATTTTTCGAGATTTATTTTCTGCTAGGTCACCCTGGCGTGAATTATAGTGGCCATTTTTAATAACTTAAGCACGTGTGGTATTCGGTAAGAAAATTTCACACCAAGTTTGTGTTAAATAATATTCTTTAAAATTAATATTTGTAACTTTGACACGAGCTTTAAAATTTTACTATAAAATATATATTTTCCATTTTACCAATTGTAGTTGCAAATATATATAATAATTTTAGAACTTATGATTGTTTATTCTTTTATATTATATATACCTTATATTACTACATTTGGTAAAAATAGTTTATTTTAATATTTTAGACCCATACCTTGCTTGCGTTTGCTCTTCACTTATGTCTAGTACTTTAGTCTTAAGATATTATTTTACTAACTGTAGTTTTATAAAATTGTCATTTAGGGTCTTAAAACCTTACATTATTTTATATTATGTTATGTCTGAATACTATAACTGGTACAAAATACCATTTTCTTTAATTATGTATGTGAATGACAGACATGACGTTAAAACAAATTCAATGAATATGTCAAAAAATGTCCACTATAATTCGCTCCAGGGTACCCCAGGCAGGAGAAAAAATTCCGATAAATACTTGTGTTGTCATGGTAATGCAACCAAAACTAAACATTTGATTGGTCAAAAAACAGTGGTGTGGAATTTTCTGTGAATATTTACTTGTTTAGGGTTATCCCTCGCCCCTCACCGACAAAAACGTCAGAAATGTTAACCAGGAAAGGGGTTAGTGATCTTTATCTGAAAGGATTTTTAAATTCTCTCTTTAACACTTAGTTTTTAAAATTGGTTCAGTAGTTTTCGTGATAAATCGCAATAAAAATAGGTGTGTCTAGTCGCTAGCCGGTGGCTCAACCATGTAACTGTTTTATTGTTTAAATCTTAAAAGAAAATTTACTACAGAGAAGTATTACACAAATGAGAATTTTTTACAAATTTATTTGTATTCTATCACTTCCGGTCTAGCCGGAACCTACCTTAACCTTCTTATTTTAAATGAGACACCTGAATTATTTCTACTTATTTAAATAGAAAATAACATTCTGGGTACAATAACACTCAATTTGTTACTTTTTTACATCTTACTTTTAAATATTTTTAATTTTTAATCTAGTGTGTCATTAAAGTCGTTTTCGGCTAAACCTGAAGTAATAGCAAACAAACAAATTTGTAAGAAAATGCATGCTTATGTGATATACGTATATTTTAATTTTAATTTTTTAAATATTAAAAAAGTTATAGAGGTGAGCCACCGGCTATAGAACCCAAAATTTGGGGTGAAATTTTTACTGAACCAATTTTAACACAACAAAACACTGTTAAAGAGAGAATTTGAAACCTTTCAAGATAAGGTATCACATGACCCCTTTTCCCCTTTTAAACTTTTTAAAGTTTGTGTTCGTAGGAAGAGGGAATATTCTTAAAAAAGCAACTTGTGTCTCCCTAAAAATAAAAGTTGACGTGTTTTTTGGATATTTTGTTATCTAAGTGTACAAATAACGAAATTATAACGGGTAGCTTGTTTTAATTTAAATGCACTAAATATAATTAAGAAAAATGTAATAATACCAGTTGTTAAAGCTTAGATGTGTTTTCAAAATATTTAAGATATTTGCTGCGCACTCAGATCTCGCTGGCCATTGTACGCAGATCCCATTTATAGGGGGATATCCTTTAGCTTTAGAGTGCCGGTACTTTGTTTGCCGATTTTTTGTACAGGTGATGTTATGTGCTAACTATAGCATTCGCCCTAGGTCTAGTCCCACGAGGTTTAGTGACTGGGATTCGTTTGTAGGTTCCAAATGTGTTCTCTCGTGGACTCTTTAGACCCTTACATTCCATAATCACGTGAGAAGGGCTTTCATCCCCATTTCCACACCACCCGCAGATGTTATCCACTGCCAGATCCAAACTGTCCAGTAGTCTGGATGCAAAGTCCTGAAAGAGACTCTTGAGCATTGCCCTGGTATGCATTATCTTTGTTTCCGATAACCATAGTTCCTTAAACTTTTTTGGTCCAATCCTTTGCTCATTGCTTGAGGACCCCACCAGACATGTTCGGGGAGCAGGGTACTGCCAGGTTTAGGTTATTGCTTCCCGCTACCGCCAGCTTATCCGCTGCCTCGTTTCCTTTGATACCAGTGTGTCCTGGTACCAATACCAAATTGAACGTATTGGACTCTGTTTATGTATTGAGAGTCTCTATACAGTCTCTGACTAGCTTGGACTTAATTGTTGCCCTACTCATTAGTTGTAGGGCACTTTTGAGTCACTGCATATATACAGGTGTTAGCTTAGACATTACATAATACAGGGTTTTTGGCCTCTAAAGGTACATTCTCCTAGCGACGGGTTTTTCCGCCGCGTCAGGCGGAACATGCCGACGAAATACCGCTGACCATATAGAGACAATGGAATTGGAAGAAGTTTGTAGGAAAACTACTCCATTTAATTCCTTTGTCTATGTGGGCAACGGTTTACTATCAGCGTGCTCCATCCTGACATGGCAAATAAAATCCGTCGTTAAAAAACACGTACCTTAAATGACATTTCAAGACAACTACAGTTGGTAAAATTATATTTTAGGACTGGAGATAATAGAGAAACATTGCACAGTAAAATAAGGCCAGGCACTAATAATACCGGCCTTATTTTGACATCTGAGCTTACGCAGATGCATGGTGGGATAAGGACTCCCTTAATAAGGATAGTGCCTGGCTTTATTTATGTAGGTTTTAGGTCGTGCCTTATTTTGGTCTTATTTTAACTTCGGAACTGTTCGTTTAAACCAAACGGCTGCCGAGCACAATATCAAAAAGTTTTTACAAATAAAAATACTTAAAACCTTGCTTTTTCAAATGTATTTCTTTAGTTATGTAAAACAAAACCCCACAACACAAAACATAAGGAAAAACAACTTATTTTTTATCCTTTTTTTAGGGTTATGGTAATGTCAACAGGATTTGCAATAACTCTAAATTATGGGTACAAGCAGTATTTAAATAAGGCCGGTATTAATAATACCCGAGCTTAATAAGGCAACTTCCAATAATTCTCTAATAACTAAAAAAATAATATCCTTTTTTACCAATTATTATTACAATTTACAAAGTTATACAGGGTCATCTAAATTCAGTGTTCATCATTACTAAGTCTGTTAGATACTGTGCGAGCAACAAAAAGGGGAATTATTTATTTATTTATTACAAAATTTACGGGTAACCCCATTTTACACGGCGAACTGATGACCGCGTGGCTTTCTCTTAGCTAAATCCTACTCTAATGCTTTTTAGGATTCAAGATTAAAAAAGAACAATTGACAATCTATAGCGAATATTATGCGAATAATATTTATAAAATACAAAAAGATCTAATGCTACTTAAATTGCATAATCAATATTTTAACTGAAGTTAAATAAGCTACAAAGAAAAACGTCGGTAAAAACCGGGGACATATTGCACTTAAATATTTAAAAATTAAAAGTTTTTAACTTTCTAACTTACCTGCGAAGGCAAAAATGATTTGCACATACCACAGTGTCTTGTGTTGGGGCGAATGTCTTCTATCTATGTATAGCTGCAATCCATTTTTTCCTAAGTTTCCTTTTAGGAAAAGTAAACACGTTTACACATTCACCTCCATCCTTAAAATATTTTGGTAATTGTCTAGAAAGTGCGAGCAACGCCGATTTTGACGAAATTTGAGATATGGTATGGGGTTGTTTTGGGGCGCTGATCACGAATCTGAAATATTTTTTTTTCGGAAACGTTTCGTTCCCGAGATATCTAACATAAAAGTGAAAAATCATACTAATCTTCATTTTACTGTATTCCCCCTTCTTTTTGCACACAATTCTTGATTTAAAGCAAAAGCGGCACACAATATTTTATTTTCACCTTTTAAAACCCCGTTTTCTATGTATTTTACACCAATTATCAAATAAATTGCAAAGGTTTCCTTAAAAACGCAGCAAGCCATGAATAAAACTGTCCCGGCGCAATTACCATAACTAAAAACGATTGAAGTGAAATTATGCAATTTAATTTAAAAAAAGTGTTAAAATACGTAGAAATGGGGTCTTAAAAAGTAAAAATTTATGTGTACCGCTTTTGCTTAAAATCAACAATCGTGTGCAAAAAGAAGGGGGAATATAGTAAAAATAAGATTAGTTTAATTTTTCACTTTGATAATGGATATCTCGGGAAAGAAACGTTTCTGAAAAAAAATCCTCCAGATTCGTGATCAGCGCCCCAAAAAGCCCCATATGCCAAGTTTCGTCAAAATCGGAGTTGCTTCCACTTTCTAGACAATTCCCAATATTTTCTATAATTGCTGCAACAGCCAGGAACACAACACATACCCGTCATTTTAAAAAGAATGAGTATCTTGAACCTAAATAAAAAAGTACCTTAAACTTTATCTTTACAACTATAAAACACGAACAGTAAACAGTTTAAAAAATATTTATTAATTTAATATTTAGAAACTGCAAAACACTAAAATGTACTCATTATTGTTCTATCAACGTCTATAAACAACAAAAGGCTCTTACAGTACCAAAATATAATTAAAATACCGCTCTAACTTTAACACTTTTTAAAAGGTTGCTTGACAGCGCGCAATTCTCTCACCCATTGTCGGGTGTGGGGGTTTATCGCTTTTTTATAGGTATTTCCACGACTGCTGCTGTGAATATAATTGTCCAGTATAATTCCTTCACTCACGGTTCTCAACAGAGAAACTCGTGATGCCGTGCGTATGCACATCCCTATACGATTCAACTGGACATTGTTCTTTCATCCCTAGAGTTTCTAGAATGTGGAAACTGCTACCCGCGGGAAGCTATCCTTTCCCCCAAACCCTCAAGTATTTAAGTCTCGGGTCAACCAACTCCATCTTACCTCGCTTAAGACACCCATGGTACGTTAGTATTTAGGCTTTTAGCCTTCGTGGAGTGTGTGTCCAAAGATAAAAAAAAGTTACTCGCCCCTTTATCTCGCTTTTTAACCTGAAAATGCGCGAGCTACGCATAAAAATATATTCCGTCCTTCTTTAATGCGTTAGAAAGAATCAGTGCCTACCTTTTTACCTATTGATATTACCGACAGATTCCAGGTTTCAACCATAGCCACCGCATAGTCAGCACCCGGATGTCTACGTCACAAATGATCACGTGAGCATATCCTGTGGGCCGTTATAAAATTACGTAGTTTACGATTGTAGTCACATGATTCCGGACCTCCACAGTTCTGCAATATTTTACTTACATGAGGACTAGGCATAAGTTATAAGTATTAAGCTAAAACACTATCAAAATCAATTTTTTAAACTATTTTTAATAATTTGAAACACAAAACAATTTTAATACAAAAATGTATTAATTTATAAGTTTCAATTTGAAATGTTTGATTCCCAGCGGGGGAGACATATTTATGTAGTAGTTATTTAAAAATAACGACCGTGGCGGCACTACCGCGTTGTCTAAAAGGTACTGTGAAATGCATAACTGCATGTTTCAGTGCTTGGACAACGTTGACGGAACAGGGGGAACGATGGGTTAAACATCTAATAACCCGGCACCCACGGTACTCTGGTATTTAGGCATGTGCCTTCGTGGGATGTCAAAAAGATAAAAAAAAAAAAAAAAAAAAAAAAATAATATGACAGTAACTTCTACAAAAAGCTTTGATAGTATTATAAACCAAAAGTTATATTTTAACGTTAGAATCTTTATTTTAAGTAGTACCTAAAGTTTTACAGTTTACAGGGGTTTTTTGGGCACTGACCATGAATCTGAAAAAAAATTTAGTAGAAAATCAAAGTTGATATTTGGCCTAACCTCAGTTTAACTATAGTCCCCCCTTCTTTTTACACAAAATTATTGATTTAAAGCTAATGTGACACACAGTATTTGATTTTCACCTTTTAAAACCTCATATTTCTACGTATTATACACTTTTTTAATTTAAAAACTTCACTTTCGGCCGTTTTCAATCATGGTGGATACGCCGGAACAGTTTATACATGGCTTACTAGGTTTTAAAGGAAACCTTCGCAATTTATTTGATAAAAGGTGTAAAGTACATAGAAAAAAATGAGGGGAATATAGTGAGAATGAGGTTGGTTTAAATACCAACTTTGATGATGGATATTATATTATTTTAGATTTGTGATCAGCGCCTCAAAAAAACACCGTAAACCAAATTTGGTCAAAATCGGTATTGCGGCCAGTTTCTAGATAATTACCACTAGACGTATATAAAATCCATATTTTTTAAGTTAAAAACCATAAAAAGTAATATAAAGGAGGACATCATAATTTGTTAATCGAGTAACCAATTTCTAGTTATTACATCCAACATTTCGCCATTTCGCATTTATGAGCACAACTTAGTTTACTCTACACGAAGACGGAAGGCTAACCAGTCCCAATTTTACAGTGACAAATGACACATTTTTTAGGTTATATTACAAAGTTTGAAGTGTTGTAATAAAGTTCCTTTTTGTTTGTATTCATAGGTTTTTCTTCATTAGGACATATTAATAATGATAATAATCTAAACTGTAAGTGCCGTTTACATACATTAACAAACCAACAATATTATTTATAACATTATTTAAGGTATGACTACCATTGGAAGTATAGGAATAGGTCTTTTTATTTTGTTGCTTGTTTGGATTATTACAATAATAGTTTTTGTAATTGGAATTAAACTACAAAGCAATATTGCTTGGATAGCTTTAGGATCAGCATCTGCCTTGACCATTATTTTATTGTGTATACCAACCGAGAAGCATTTGAAATTTATAGAGACTGAATTTGTGGTAAGTTTAAATATTCATGGCAAACATACCAACAGTTAAATTTTTTAACGCTTTTTTACAATAAGGGTCGAATATAAAAGTTATAAATTAATGAATAATAGTTACAATTTATCAAATATAAATAAACTCATTATTTTTCCATTTATTTCTTAATGTTGTGGAATATGTACCTAATTAACCATATTATCTACTGTTTGCTGATGATTTTAAAATATATAGAGTGATTAAAAATAGTTTAACTAAAGATTATTTATAGGATGATCTATTTACTTTGTATAAATGGTCTTTGCCAAATAGATTAAGTTTGCAAGTTAAAAAGTGGGTGTCTATAGTGTTTTCTAGTTCTAAATATAACTTTTTTCTTCATTATATTTGTTTTCTCCCCATTTATGACTAGTTTATTTATACAAAAACATTGTTTTGCCTTTATAAATAACATATTTATGTCCTTAACTAGCTCTTAAACATTGTTTTCTACAAGAAGATATGCAAAACTAAATAGCATTTTTTTTTAGGAGAAAGATTACATAATAATCTACAAAAACTGTATTCTAGTTTTCCTGATTCTTAGTGCCTTAGCTGGATTATTTGTACTTTTTATTGGGTATTGTATTGAGCCTATTAGACCAAAACCTATCAAGAGCTTTTCTAATTAATTATGACTCCATCTATGATCCTAAGAAGACATACCCAAATGCTAAACATTGCTAGGAAAATAAGCACATCAAATATATTTAACAGGCTTATTAATATAAAAGGTAAAATGTTGTCATTATATTATATACAAGGTGTTTTTTCAAATTGCAAAAATGTGTTCAAATTTCTTGGATGAAATTACAAAAAAATTATCAATAAACAAAAGTGGCCTAAACATCCGTAACTTTTGAACTTTAGCAGAGTAAAAACTATTTAATATTAATTTTATAAACTTTAATAAATACAGAGTGTACGACGGAATAAAAAAATCAAGAGATCAAATTTGCTCAGAAGAAAATGAAAATTATAAAGAAAATTCCACACCATTGTTTTTACCTATCAAATGTGTAGTTTTGGTTGCACTACCATGACAACACAAGTATTTTTCGGTTTTTTTTTCTCTTTCCTGGGGTACCCTGGAGCGAATTATAGTGGAAATTTTTTGACATAATCATTGAATTTGTTTTAACATCATGTCTGTCATTCACATACATAATTAAAGAAAAGTTATTTTGTACCAGTTGTAGTATTTTAGACATAGCATAATATAAAATAATGTAAGGTTTTAAGACCCTAAATGACAATTTTATACAACTACAGTTAGTAAAATAATATCATAAGACTGAAGTAGTAGACATAAGTGAAGAGCAAACGAAAGCAAGGTATGGGTCTAAAAAATTAAAATAAACTATTTTTACCAACTGTAGTAATATAAGGTATATATAATATAAAAAGAATAAACAATGATAAGCTCTAAAATTACATAGATTTGCAACTACAATTGGTAAAATGGAAAATATTTATTTTATAGTAAAATTTTAAAGCTCGTGTCAAAGTTACAAATATTAATTTAAAAGAATATTATTTAACACAAACTTGGTGTGAAATTTTCTTACCAAATACCATGTGCTTAAATTATTCCGAGAAATTTTTTCTCAGCCACGAATATTTTATTGCCTGCGGCTCGGGATAATTTTCAAATAGTCTTCACTAGTGGTATTACAAGTGAGAATTTTTGTTCAAAAAAGCTGTTAGGTACCATATTTTTCTTTAAAATCATGTATTTCAAACACCACTGAAAAATAAAAAAGTGGTATATTAAATTTTACTAAAATATAAAGTGGTACCACAGATAATATTAAAAAAAAAAAAACTTTAGCACTCTTTACCCTAAAAGTTATTATATTTAGGACAAGGGTTTGTTTGAACTTTTCCTCTTAAAATCACATAAGGCTTTAGACCCTTAAGGATAACCATCTTATTCTAAATCATCCTATATATTTTTAGGAAATGATGAATTTTTATCGAAAGTTATGAATTCGGAAAACCCTGTGATAGTAAACTTCCATGCAGAATGGTGTGAACCATGTCATATACTAACACCAAAAATGAAGGAAATGATTGAACCTATGACAGATATTGATTTAGCCATAGTTGACGTAGAAAACCATGCTGAATTAGTTCATACGTTTGAAGTGAAGGCTGTACCAGCTGTCATAGCAGTCCGGAATGGACTTGTGGTAGATAAATTTATTGGTTTAGTAGATGCAACTATGATAGAAACTTTAATAAGTAAACTTGGAAAGAAATTATGAGATTTTTTAAAGCTATTTTTTAGTTTGACAATTTTCTTGCATGGCATTTTTCTTGCTGCAATTTGTTTTAGACATTAAAGTTGCAAATTTATGGAATTTTGTAATTAATTAATTTAATTATTTTGAAAATTTCTACAAATAAACTGAACGCACAAATATTTGTTTTAACTTTCCAATGGCTAACAGACTATTCAAATTTAAATATTTTTTCAAGTTTTCTTATAATATCGCCATGTAAACCAGAGTGGCTTTCCAGTGACGCAAATAGAGCGCTCCCGAGTAGCTCAGGAGCATTTCGTTCTACTTTATGGCGTTCCAGTGACGGAAAGTGTTATGCACCTGAGCTACTCCGTTTTTCTTTCCCCTTGCCCCTCATGCACCAACCACTCTTTTGGTTTTTGTGCTTCAAACGTGTTTTTTTATGGTTAAGGATGGATTTTTAAAATTATTTATTTAAAATGGAATTAGATATTAAAAGAGATTATTATTATAAAGCCAAGAAAGGTTAAAAACAACGAAATTTTAAAATTTCTTAAAGTATCTCTCTTTCCTTGTCTAAGGATGCGTTCCAGTGACTAACTTTTAGAGCAGTTCAAGAGCTTCAAGCCCTGGAGCGTGACGCACAAAAATTTTTGTCACTGGAAAGCAACCCAGATCTTCATCATCCCAATTTTCTAGCTGGTTGTCATTATAGGATTGGCAATAGATCTGGCTGCACAGATATGTTTTCCTTTCATGAACAACTTGGCCTTCAAAGTCATTGTCCGAACCTTCCAAAGAAATATCCTCCTTATTACTTTTATCTAACATTTCATAAAGTTCTTTCTTTGTCATGTTTGTTAGCCTGAATGGCAAAGGATGACGTAAGCTTGTATAGGCCATGTCCAAAATAAACACACCTTTCATGTAAGGTGGGATAAAATTTAAACTTAAAAAAAGATGAAAAATAGGGTAGAATTTTGGATCTTTTTTAGTTTTTCTATAATAATAGTTTATAAACTGTTTAATGATATGTATATTATCATATTTATAAAGCAAAATGTAACAAGAAATTATTTAAAACTTACCCTAAGTACGTCGCACCTTCAAAACACCACTAATTAAATGAATTTACCGCCGTTACTAATATACAAACCTCTTTTCTACATATTTTTTATTATAAACACGTCCTTACCTGACATTTTAGCAGCATGGGACAAAAAATAAACCTTGATACTAAACCGCTAAAAAAACGTACCGGATGGGTCAATTTTTTTGGTGGTTTAAATTTTGTCCCAGCGTACCTTAAAGAATTAAATAAATCCAGTACATATTTTTAAAGGAAATTGAATGTGCTACAAAAAAGGTTTCTTAACCTTTTTCAATAAATCGACTTCTTCGAAAGTTATTCTACGTTGAAATAACTTTTGTATTCAAGTTGAATAACTTTTGAAGTGAATTTATTTAAAAAAAATTATAGGGCATCCAATTTTCTTCAAAAAAAATGTATTGGATTTATTTAGACCTCTTAATAGTAATAGAGAATTATTGCAAGTTGCCTTATTAAGCTCGGGAATTATTAATACCGGCTTATTTAAATAGTGCTTGTACCCATAATTTAGAGTTATTGCAAATCATGTTGACAGTACCATTAACCTAAAAAAAAAGGGGAAAAATCTTAGTGGATTTTCCTTATTTTTTGTTTGGTAGGGATTTGTTTAACACAATTACAGAAATACATTTGAAAAAGCAAGATTTTTAGTATTTTTACTTCTAAAAACTTTTCGATTATGTGGTCGGCAGGCGTTCGGTTACACCAACAGTTCCGAAGTTAAAATAAGACCAAAATAAGGCACGACCTAAAACCGACATAAATAAAGCCAGGCTCTATACTTATTATGGCGAAAGCTCAGATGTCAAAATAAGGCCGGTATTATTAGTGCCTGGCCTTATTTTACTGTGCAATATTTCTCTATTATTAAGTGCTATTAAAGAGTTGTTGCAAGAAAAATAGCACCTATCTTATTTTCCTTGCATAAAAAAATTTCAGCAAGAAAATCTTCATTAAACAAATCTTTCATTCAAAAACACCTTTAGGTAGTAAGTAGTAAGTTTTTAAATTGTTTGATTTATTTTTGTAATTCGAATTTCCCTATGTTAAACAGAAATGTAAATACTGTAGTTTTAAGCTTCCTAAGACTTTGTTAAAACATAACTAAAAACCAAATAAAACCTATTTTTTGTTTTGTTGATGTGTGTATCTTTTTTCAAGTAGCCCCAGAGAAAAAATCTCAAGGGCTCAAGTCTGGCGAACGAGGCGGCCATCCAATGTCGCCACGTAAGGAGATAACATGACCAGGAAACATTTCTCTGAGAATTCCTAGTAGACGACGAGATGTGTGATCTGTTACTCAATTCTGCTGGAACCATACATTTTCTTGACTATGTTTATGTGCCTAGAGCAGCTGCGTGTTTCCGTGCTGAACGTCGTGGGGATTGTTCAATCGAACGTCTTACAACTGCCACATTTTCCAGTCCTGTTACGAACCGAGGCCGACCGGTAGATTTCTTTTTTAACGCATAACCTGTTTGTCGGAAGTTTGAAACCCAAAGCACAATGGTCTTTTTATCGGAAACGGGGTTGTATCTAGCGAGGGCGAAGTGAATTCGGAATGCACTAGTACGGCCGTAATTCGACAAATTTGCCGCTGTTGAATCTCCCACCCGTTCTCTGCTACGACCTTCCCAAATTGGGGAGGTCATTCTGCCGCACCCTGTAAAAATACGGACAGAAGCTGATGGGCGAATATGCAAGAGTCCCAAACCTAGTCACCACCTTGACGTGTTTTCATGACAATCTAAGGTTTGTTGCACAATCGTCGTTCTCTATGGCTTTACTTTCCAAGAGCGGATTTTCAAGAGTCCATGGACAGACCAAAAGAGAAATAATTCAATTGTCTAGTATGGAACTAAAAAAAAAACTACTGGTTTTAAGGTTTGTACAAATATAACTTTATTTTTAATCATATATTCTCAATAATTGTAACAAGCAAAAAAATGTGATGAAACAAACTTAACTGCAATAAAGTAACAATGCTATGGTTTAAAAATCATCCTTAAACTTATCTTTTGGAATATTAATTAGTACATCACTGGTATTCAGCTGAGTAATGTTAACTGCAAAAAAAATAATAAAATTTAACTTTAAAACATTTACAAACAAATTACAAGGTATAGAGGATGTTCCTTAAAGACATGCTAATATTTAAGGGGATGATTCTTGGACTTATTTGAAGAAAAAAACTCCCAATGGACATCATAGATAACCTACATTTAGATCCGCAGTGGCAAGAAGCATTTTTCGGATTTTTACGACCTCGCGCAGTAAACAAATGGATGGATGGACGAACATGTGCACTTAAAAGCCTTGGCAAAATACAAACACCGGCACCCCGTACCCTCCGACCGCGGTCTGACCGTGACGCTCATTAGCTACCGTACTTTGAACAGAAAACCAGGACGCCGTCGACAAATTCTTTCCGACAATGCGGATAGTCTGTTTGGCGCCAGGTGCGTTTACCCTCAACTTGCTTGCGCACAAACCGGTTTTTTCGCCCATGAAATGTAACTTTTGTTTCGCGCAGGTAATAACATTGGCAATCCATCGAGATCAGTGATGAACATAAGTCCTAAACGTCTTAACTTTTGAGGTACAGAGTGTTAAAATTTCAAAAAAAACTATTTTTTTAAATATGTATACTAACTATCCTTTGCCCAATTTTGTTTTAATTTGGCATTATATTAATTGCATTAAGAGGGTAATTTCTCACTAACCTCATTACATTTAATAATACCAGTGGCGTCTCAAAAGGCAACTGAAGGAATATTTCCAACAAAAAAACAATATGTCACTGACTGTGTAAATGTGTGTACAATTTTTGTGCTTCCTTTAGATTAAGCAAATAAAAATACAGCTTTTATGTCTTCTATTTTTTGTCCGTATAGTTAAGACCATATTTATTTCATTTTGAAAGCGATGCCGCCAAGTACCCAAAAAATAATAAAGTAAACAAACCTTTTCGAAAGCTCATAGCCTCTGACAGAGCCTGATTACATATTTTTTAGATAAACAAATAAAAATATCGCGAAAACACGTATCACGTACTTAAAAACATCCTCTTATTTCGTCTCTGGCGTACCATAAAACCTGTAACGCGTGGCGTAGTCGTCGGGTTGAATATTTTTTGCTGCAATAAATCATTATTCACAAAAGGGTTTATTTGCTTTATCATTTTTTGTGTACTTGGCGGCATCGCTTTCCCAATGAAATAAATATGGGTCTAACTATACCTTGTTTAGTTTAAGAGAAAAAAAATCACTTAATTGTAGGGATGCCAGATGTCCGGTTTTCGACCAGACAGTCCAGTTTTTTTGATGTCTGTCCGGTCGGAAAAATCTCGTAAACCGGACAACAGAATGTCCGGTTTTTTGTTGGACTATTAAATTGAAATTGTCTGTTGCATTGTTTTTCAGATACAGGGTGTTATAACCTTAAAAATAACCTTTTCTGTTAATATGTTTATCCAACACTTACATATAATATCTACATAATTGATCAGATTTTGAGGATATAAAGTGTACTATAAGTCACTAGTGAGCTAAAGGGTACACTAGTGAATTATAGACAATACAAAATTTTGTTGCTGGTGTTGACAATGACAAGTAACAAATAATGGATGACGTTTTCAAATTATTTTCGATATTAAAAACGATTTATACGAAAGTGTTGGATAAAATTTTGTATTAGACACGTGAGTTATTACATATAAGTCACTTAAGAAAATTACCTCTCTCGGCCTTCGGGCTTGAGAGTTAAACTTTTCTTGCGTGACTTATATGTAATATAACTCACTTATCTAATAAATAACTATAAATAACACCCACCCGATTTAATAATAAAATTTGGCAGTGTTATTTAGATCTTCTTCTTTTAGTGCCATGCTCTGTATACAGAGCGTTGGCGCCCTCTCGCACATATTATATATTTGGATTCAAGGTAATTAAATTTACCCAATCCAGATTATCCAAATTTAAATTCAGGAAAATTCATTAAAATACATGTTATTATTTGTGTTTCTAGTTAATTTTATAAAATTATAACTCCAGTATCCAGACCAGAGTATGCAATTAGGTAAATGTCATTAATCTAAAAAAAATAGGATAGAAAAAAAAATTTAAGGGCTAAGACAGCTGTATTTTTACTTGCTTAGTTTAAATAAAATAATAAACTTGGCTGTAAATATTTAATCAAGTTACGGCTAAATTATCCTCTTAATTTTACAACTAACACTGCTAAATTTAATCAAAATTAATTTAGGAATATTTAACTTATTAATAAAAAAACCGATATTTTTTTATAAATTTAACACACTGTATCTTCATGAGAAACAATACATTTCCGGACCCATGTTTAATTTTCATATTTTCAGTGGTTAATTAATTCTACCTTTAAATTTGTTTAGCAACCTTCTGTAACGTTAAAAATAAATTTATTGTTTTCTTTATGTCCGGTTTTTTTCTGAAACACATCTTTCAACCCTACTTAATTTCATGAAGCATTGTGGGATCTTATTTTTTTAATAAGGTTTTTATAATTTTTTATTAACAATTATGTAACAAAACTAATAAATACCCATTTAAATAGGGTTTATATCCATCCAGTATAATAGTTTTTACTAAAATAAATGTTTTCGAAATTTTTGTTTTTTTTTTGAAAATTTTAACACCCTGTATCTCACAAGTTAAGACGTTTAGGGCATATGTCCATATAAAGTTTTTTTCTTTAAATTAGTCCAAGAATCACCGCTTTAAATATTAGCATGTGTTTAAGGAACACCCTGTATATGTAAATACCAGTTATTATTAAAAAAAAAAACGTTTTAACCTATGTAAAATATTTTATTCATTTTTAAAAAACAAATCTTTTTCCAGTGTAAGGCAAGGCGGTGACTGAGGTGGCGGCGAGGCGGTGCGTCACTGTCAGGCGGAATCTCCAAAACCTGAATAAATAAATACAGAAGCGCACATTAAAGAAAAGTAACGGTGAAATGGTTTTTGGAAAGTGTGTGAAGTCAGTTGGGTAGCACTAAATAAACTCCCCTCCTATGGTCTTTCAACTAAACTCTGCACTTGGCTCTCTAGTTATCTATCTGATCGACGTATATCAGTTATTGTTGACAGCCATTCTTCAAGCTGTCACCAAGTAAATGCTGGATTACCTCAGGGCTCAGTTCTGGCACCAACATTGTTTCTTCTTCACATCAACGACCTTCTTTCGTCCACAACTAATTCCATTCATAGTTTCGCCGACGATAGTACCCTTCACTCCAGTTTTCAGGTTCCTAAACCCATCACTAAACCTGATTTGGAAAACAAACGCAGAGCGATGCAGATATCTCTTTCGCAGGATCTTAATTTATTATTGGATTGGGGCGCCAAAAATCTCGTCCACTTTAATGCATCCAAAACACAATCATGTTCCTTGTCGCGAAAAGAGTCATCAAATACTCATCCTTTACTTATGAGCAGCCAAGTTCTACAGAGCAAAGACACCTTCAATCTTGTGGGCGTCACATTTGAAAGTAACCTTAACTGGCATAAACACATTGTATCTATAGCCATGGCAGCTTCAAAAAGCTTGGATTTCTCTTTCGAGCCAAAAAGTATTTTTCCGCTTCTAATTTATACACTTTATATGTGTCCCAAATCCGACCTTCCTTGGAATATTGTTCCCATATCTGGGGCATGGCGTCCCCCACAACCCTAAGCATTCTTGATTCTATTCAAAGAAGAGCTATTCGTCTCATTAATGATCCTTCACTTACAGAAAGGCTTTTTATAGGTACTTCCATGGCTTCTGCTCTGAAGAATTGTCCAGTATAGTTCCTCCACTCACGGTTCCCAACAGAGAAACTCGTGGTTCCGCGCGTATGCATCCCTATACGGTCCAACTGGACAGGCCCCGAACTTCTCACTTTGTTCGTTCTTTTATCCCTAGAGTTTCTAGATTGTGGAACCTGCTGCCCGTGGAGGTCTTTCCTTCCCCCAAATTTTTAAGTATTTAAGTCCCGTGTCAACAAACTCCCTCTTACCTCGCCTAAGACACCCACGGTACGTTAGTATTTAGGCTTTTAGCCTTCGTGATTTGTCCAAAGATAAAAAAAAACTAGTCTACAAAATTTTTGAGGGCTTTATAAAGGCTTTAACTGCCACTAGCTCATCATCCCACCGCCATGTCACTTGCTTTTCACTTTAGTGCGCGCCTTGCCTAAATCACTCTAAAACATTACTTACATAATCCTTCATCTGTCAAAACTTTTTCAATTTCTTTAAATTTGGAATAAACCATAACATCTTTTTCTGTTAGTTCAAAATTATTGAAATTTAGTTGATTCAATACTTTTTGAACAATTTCATGTCTAAAAAATGTCTTCCACTCATCCGAGATTCCTAAAATAAAATAACAAAAATCATATTTTTAAAATAGTGCCTGGACCAGTAACGATATGGACTTCATAATAATAACCTTTTTAAAACCTATTTAGGTGGGGTTCCTTTTGACGAGTCTACCACGAATATTCATACCGCCATATATAGAAGCGGCGCTTTAACCCAGCCTGTAAGTTTTGATATGTTTCGGGTGTCGGACCGGGCGAACGCGTCACTTTTTTGTCGGACAAGTTTACATAATAATGTTTTACATGCAATTTATAAACATTGTACCAAAAATGGTAAGGGTTACTTCAGCCATCAGACTTTAGCAAAGTTGAAAGGTACTCTGGCAATACGTGAAAAAGAGATGGTCTAAAGTTTATTGAATACGGTATATGTGACATAAAAAAATGGATGTCAGTCTAATACGTTTTTCGGTTACAAGATCCAATGATTGATAATAAATATCCACAATAATTAAAAACCCTGTTTCTTCCGAGTGTTGTTAAGTGAACAATTCGACGACAATAATCTGATGTATCAATATTTACGTTAGTTGACAGAAACTTTTGAAAGAATTGTTGCAGGATGATATAAATAGAATTAGTAGCTGGTGTAAATTAAATAAATTGTGTATTAATGTATCAAAGTGCTGTATTATGACATATACGCGAAATATAAATGTTCTGAACATTGATTATGATATTGACTCCGTGGTGATTAATCGGAAAACTAGTGTGCGGGATCTTGTTGTTACTTATGATTGTAAATTAGGTTTTGTTGAGCACATATTGTCACAAATTAAGGGTGCAAATCGAATGTTGGGATACATTATTCGAAATACCCATTTGTTTAAGTCATTTGCAGCTATAGACTTGCTTTACAGCTCCCTTGTATGCTCTAAATTAGAATATTGTGCTCTAGTTTGGTCTCCTTTCTACAGTAAATACAAATATTCATTAGAAACGGCACAAAGTCGCTATTTAAAATGCAAATACTTTCGGGAAACAGGTACATATCTATACAATGCTCGGGAATTTTTAAGAACTTATTATAATGTTCCTTCTTTGGAAAAAAACGTATTTTTATAAGTCTTCTTCATTTACGTGGGCTTATTCACAATTTAGTTGATAATACATATATGGTAAATAACCTAAACTATAGAGTACCAAGATTAAATAGAAGATGTTATGAGACATTTTACTGTAGAAGGGCAAGATCAAATCTAGCTTTAAGTGCCCCATTATATAGAATGCAACAACTGCATTAATCTATCGAAGAGTCAATTTAAAGCTAAATTAAAATTAATTTTATTAACTCCGGATGAGTGATGCTCTGTAATGTACCTATGTTATGTGTAAACCAAGTGTAATGTATTTACATTTGTTTTTTTTTCTTAGGTTAGGTTTGCATAATATCATATTATGTATTGTTCTGTAAATGGTTAGTTATTGTAGCAACTGTAGAACAAATAAATAAATAAATAAATGTTTATCCTTAAATTTATGTGCTACTTGATCTTGTTTTACAAATGTTTTTAAAAAAATTTCAGTGACTGTTTTGCCATTTCAATGAAATATATTTTTTGGTGATATAATAACGGTGGTTTAGAGATTTTATTAGTAAATAAACATAACAATTTAAAACCGATAACTTGTGTAAAGATGCTTGTGCAGTAGATTTTTGCGTATGACTTTTATTGTTTTTACGCAGCGTTGCCAAATATAAAAACCACGATAGTCAAATCACCTTAAGCACTCAGTTGACTCTTGTGGTATCGGTAGAACTACCTTAAATGTATAACATGTGTAATAATGTGTTAAATGCATAATAATATTTACAGTTTTGCTTTCTGTGTAAGCAAAGCATTGTACCCTACTCAATTACTAATAACAGAACTATTTCAGTACAAAAAGAGTGATACATTTTTTTCCCGAAATCCCTATCTCTTGATGCACTGTGCATCGGTCCCGCTTTGTTGTTGCTTTACTAGCTTATATACCTTTTCACGTAGCTAAACCGGTATATTGAAATGTTAGGAAAAGAAATTATTTTATACCAACTTACCGCAATTTTTCCTTTGTTCTCCAAAATATTCTACAAAATCTTCTAATGCTTTAAAAACAAAATCCATTTCCAATTTGTAAAGTTGGGAAAGGCACACGCAACTAAAAAAAAAAAAAATATGCCATAATTATTTCAATTTGAGGTAGTTAGCAGAAAAACACTTTATCAAAATCTAAGCGAAGATTATGTACTTACACATTGTCTGCACTTTCATGATGTATCCAATGTGATGTCTTAAAGGTGTTATAAATAAATGCTAGTATATTATTGTACACTTCTAATGGTAGTTTGTCATTCTTTGCTGAAAAATTTTGTAACAATATATCTACGACACAAAATGGACAGGCAACTAAAACAAAATAAAAATATTATACATATATAGATTAAATATTAAATTTGCAGCTGATATTAAAAACTGTTATTAAAATAATTACAGCCAGTATACTTTTTACATATGAAAGGCCTTCTTCTAGTGTCTGGGCCACCAATGACATAAACTTCATGATAAGAACCCTTTTAAAACTCATTTAGTGGTGTTTCTTTTGACGAGTCTACCACAAATATTCATACCGCCATATATGAAAGCTGCGCTTTAACCCAGCCCGTCAATTTGAACATGTTTCGAGTGTCGGACTGGGCGAACGCGTTACTTTTTTTGTCGGACAAGTTTACCTTTACATGCAACATAGTCCCAAAAATAGTAGGGGTTACTACAGTCACGAAACCCGCTCAGTCCAATAACCAAAACATGTTAATTTTGAGAAAGTTTGGTGACTGTAACCCTTACCATTATTTATTTATTTATTTATTTATTTATTTATTTAATTTATTACAGACTCTACAGGTTTGAAACCCTATTACAGAGTGGGGAAAAAGACAACTTAACATGAGTACAGATAAACTTATTCTTATATTATTTTCTTAAGTTGATTTAAACTAACATTAAATACATCACACTCAGCTTGAATTTCATTTAATTTCCTACACATTACATTAACTGGAGAATTACTGAAATTATTGGTTCTGGCATTCTTTAGGTAAAATGTTATTGGATCCCTTGTTCGGTAATGAGGTACATAAAAATTTATTTGAGATAGAAAAAGCGGATCATCAATACTGTTATGTAATAATTTATACAAATATACAGCAGAGGCTAACGTTCTGCGAGTCTCCAAATTTGGTAACTTATAGTATTGAGCTAACTCTCCCTTAGATCTGCCAAAATCATAAATTCCAGCTTCTTTATAATAAAGGTACCTGAGAAATTTATTTTGTACTCTTTCAATACTATATTTATGAATTTTGTATTGTAGTACAATGTTAAAAAATTGCATATAAAACTAAGTCCGACACCTGAACCATGTCAAAATTGACAGGCTGGTTTAAAAGCGCCGCTTCCATAATATGGCGGTGGGAATATTTGTCATGTACTATCAACCCAAAAGTGACACTGCATCACAGGATTAATTTTTTCTTGGAGGACCCGCCCAAATCTCAACTATTCTTTTCTATGAGAAGAAAAATTACTTTACATTTGCACAGACCCCTCTCTCCACGGTGAGATTAGGTGAGATTCAAATACACCCCATCCCCCCTAAATGCCTCACGTAAGGTGATCAGCAAACCGCAGTTTTTAACATAATCAACAAAACCGAGTTATGTATGGAATATTATATTTTAAATAGTGTTCCATGGCCAAATTCCTACCCTGTAATTGGGATTTCCTGTATGGGTAACTGTATTATAAATAAAATAAAATAAAATTGGAGATTTTCTTAAATAACTGTATTCATTCTATCCCAACTTCTTAAAAAGGTTTGACATTTTATTCAAGTGCGCAACAAAAAGCTGTTTTTCTTAAAATAATCTCTTATAAAACTGCGGTTTGCAGATCACCTCCTCTTTTATGGACACTCCCTAAATAGGTTTTAAAAGGGTTATCTCTCACAAAATATAAGTAATAACTTGTTACCAAATTATCAGTAAAAATTTACCTTCATTATAGTATAAAACACCTTTGGGATCAGTTTTCAGGGGATGTTTGCCATCTTTCCTAAACAAATATTGCACAAATGGTTTGTAATGAGAGCCAATTTTCAACAGACACGTTATACGTTGCATAACACTAGGTCCAGGTCTAGCAAAAACTATTTCTTTAAACAAACTACAATATAAATCAGTTTTCGTCATCAGTTCGTCTCTGAAAATTATAAAAAAAAACATTTAATTTTGGTCATCAACAGTGTTTACTTCCTTTAACACTACCCTAAAATTGAGTTTTGACCACTTTTAACACAAAAATAACTACACCACCTAAAATAAGTGTAATTTGATGCTTAATAGTTCAAAATAATTATTTTTTATTATGCAACTTACGGTGGCTGTATCTCGGAAAGACTGCATTTTGGACGCATATTTATTGGTAAAACAAATCCTATTTTGACCCCAAAGAGATTCCCTTAAAACATGTGTATTGAATTTTGAAACACCCTATATGTGATAAATATTTACCTGTAATTTTCGTCATCTAATTTTCCTATACTGATTAACAAGTTTACCACCGACATTAAAAAACCATTCATTTGTGTAGCGATTCGCTAAAAATAAAAAGTTGTTTTCAGACAAAAACTAAAACTTATAAATTTAATTTTAAACAAAATATTAATTGGCTTTTCTCCAGAATAAAATTTTTAAAAAATTTCACTCAACAATTCATTCAACATTTTAAGAAAATTAAAATTTTTATATACTATAAAGAATTATTCTGTTCTTACACAATATAATAGAAGTTATTATTACTTTTATTATATTGTGTAAGATCAGAATAGTTCTTCATAATGTATAAAAGTTTTAATTTTCTTAATATGTTAAATAAACTTTTAATTTTATTCTGGAGAAAAGCCAAATAATATTTTGTTTAAATTTAATCTCCCAGGAAAACAAATAAAGCATAAAATTACGAAATTAGTAACGTAATACTGGTTAAGACATATCCACTATAAATAATGGTATACCATCTCAAAACATATCTTTAAAATTTTTAATTTTTTCTTCTTTTACTAATAAAAGATTATCTAAAATATACACTTACATATTTTCCAATATGTTTCACTATATTCAACAACAATTTTAACAAGTAGCAGTCATTTTGAATAGATCCATTTCTATGCGGAATTAGTTTTACATATTCACTTGTATTTGGTAACAATTTTAACGTTTTGTCAGAACAAACAAAGTCAGCAGCATACTTATTATACAGAATTATTTGGGATAATACTTCAAGAATCTTTCCAGCTTGTCTACCCAAGTTCAATTTCAGATCTACAAAAAATACATTGACCACTTCCACCAATTTTTGTTTCTTCAAATTCACCAATAGAGCTGCTAGAAATTTTAAAAAACCACATGGCTACCCAGTGGGCAGTTTTCTGTATTATTTATTAAATAATGAAATTATTAACAATCCTTCATTTACTAAATTTCTTGGTATTCATGTAAATAAAAACCTTAATTTTTCAGAACATATTGAAAATGTATGTAAAAAAATTAGCTCAGGTTGTTATGCTCTTGGATTTCTTTCTACTGAACTTGAGTTTCCACTACTGAAAACTAGTTACTTAGCATTAATTGAATCAATAATAAGATATGGTATTTGTTTCTGGGGAAACTCTAGTCAAAATCTGTTAAGCTCAGTTTTTATTCTGCAAAAAGAGCTATAAGTACTATTTGCAAAATCAAATCTGGGGAATCTTGCAAACCTTTATTTATTAAACGTAAGATATTGACACTGACATCTATTTTTATATTGGAAACTGTTTGTTTGAATATATAAAAAATATTGATGTAATTATAATGAAAACTCTTTAAATAATTTTAGAAATAACTCCTGCATTGATCTACTTATAACGCATTCAAATATGATTAAAAAATCTATAATTTATGAATGAAAAAAGATATTTAATCATTTAACAAATTCTATAAAAATTATTAAAAACATAAAGAAATTTAAAAAATATGTTAAAACAATTTTACCTAACAAAACGTATTACATTTTAAATGAATTTTTCAAGGATACATTTCCATAAAAGGTATTTCTTTTTTACTATTATATATTTGTGTGTGTATCTGTCTATGTTGTATATTATATATAATTTATTGTTTTGCTTTGTCTACAAAGATATTTAAATATTTTTCATGACAATAAAGCTTATTATTATTATTATTTATTATTGTGTCAAAATAAAAAGAAACAAACAAAATATATAACCTTAAATGTTAGCTTAAATAAATTAATTTATTTTTCTTTAAGATTTAAGCAAACAAAGCATAAAATTTAATTAAAAAATTAAAACAAGTAAATTTACAGGGTGTCCCATTTTGGTTGTCCCTTATGGGAAACTTGGAAACCATAAGAGATATTAAAAATCTGATACCTCATCCTCGAGCTCTTTTTGGAGAAAACATTTATGGTAAAAACAGATCATCGCTATCGCGAAGCGTTTCAGAGATACAGGGTGATTCTCGATTTTTTCACTTTTTGAAAAGGCCCTGTAGCTTTGTTGTTATTACAGATACGAGAAAACTAATTGCACATTATAAAGACACTTTTTTCCGTAGAATCCAGTGGCGTAGCCAAAAATTTTTTGAGCTGTCATTTTTTGACATATGACCCAAAAATGTTTTTTTTAGGGACACCCTATAAATGATTAGGTAATTAAAATGCTTGCTTTTTTCTGATTAAAATAATATATCATAGTAGGTGGTTTAATAAATTTTTTATGTCAAATATTGGAAAAATTATGATATTAAAGACGCATTGCGGCTTCTATCTGTTTTTTAAATTGTTTTATATTTTTGTTTTAAAAGGAATCTGTCATCCCTTAGCTCAGGAGACATTTCCGTAGAAAAAAAATAAAAAATAAAAAAATAATATATTTTTTTAAATTAATTAGTATATCTTAACCTAGTTTGTTAATTTTTATTATTTGGTAAGTATTAACTTTTAAGATCATTCCAATTTACCGTTTTGCCCAACATTATTGCGGATTTTAGTCCCTTAGAAAACAAATAAATTAACCAAAATCTTTAAAAACCCAAACACTTAATAGTATAAACTATAAGTTTTAATCTTGGATAGGACAAAAGATTTTTTTTTATATTAAACTCACACTTTAATGGTATAACTAGAACCAGCATCCCTATCATCAAGTAAATAATTTGTGTCCGCCTGTTGAATATCTTCAGTTCTCAAATGCAATCCAAATTCAACCAAAAATTCAATTAGGTCTTGCACCATTATTATTGCCACACATATAATCTTATTTATTGCTTCAACACTATCCACACTATTTATTTGTTCTGTAGTACTATTAACCAATTTAAGAACATCTGGATAAACACATTTTAGGCTTATTTTATTATTTCCTATCCGAGCACATTTGTGGTGAAAACTCAATTCATTATAAGTTTGTTGGTTTTGTAAATATGGAATTGTATTTCGACTGATTTTGTAGGAGGATGTGTTTTTAATTACATGGTTTTCTTCTATTTCCTCAAAACTATTTGGGGAAATATGTTTGAGAGGGTAAGCTGAAATGAACAAAGAAAATTATTATCAATTTCGCTCTTTTTATAATAGCTTGAGACAAACCACAAATATGGACTGTCCTATCCTTTTTGGACAATCCTTTATATCTAAAGACGTATATTTAGCTTAAAGAAATACCTAAAAGTTTAGCTTCTTAAATTGTTGTAAACTAAACTATAATTTATAGTAAGAACATTTTAAAAACGCCAATTCGGTACCCTTTGAAAATAATACAAAAAAACATAAAAAAGACCGCCTGCAATCGGACTATTTAATACAAAGGGCCGGTATCCTTTACAGCGACGCGACGATACACTATGGGATAGAAATCCATTATTTTGGCCAAAAAGCAACTTTGAAATTTTAATGGCTCATGCTGTGTATTTCAAAGTGGATACTGCAAACTACATGTACGCAAAATTATAAAAGGATATGACGACTTCTATTGGGGTAATAAGAAACTTGAAAATATATTTTAAGTAAACATAAATATACAACATTTAATCTAATTAATTTATTATTAGCCTTGTTTACTAAAAAAAGTAAAAGAGCTTAAATAATAAGAGCTATTGTTGTGTTTCCGATGCAGTCTTGCGAAGTCTCGCTACTTTTGTCAAAGATTTTTTACCTTTTTCTTTATCAGTTTTTGTACTTACAATTGCCTTCCTACTTTTTGCTACTTCTGAGTGTAAGAACAGATACAAGATTTTTTTATAATATACAAGGTTTTCCATTTTAAAATTTAATATGTTTTGTCCTACACTGTATATCCTAAAAGATAAAAGCATTCTGATGAAAGATATGGATTCTACAGAATCTACCCAACAAAACAGTGTTTTTTATTTATTTTATACGTTAAAAATAAAAAAAGTTGGGAAGATGTATCTCTATTACGCTTCTAAGAATAATTTAAAATTATTTTTCAGATTTGGATGGTCATATTTCCGAAACTAATTGAGATAGACACATCAAATGTAGTATTTATTTGGTGGTGATATTAATATTCAGGGTATTCCATTTAAAAAAATCATACCTATTGTCGTACCCTGTATATCATATGAGATAATAATCATCGGATTACTGATTAGAATACTACCGAAATAACCAAACAAGCTGACATTTTAGTTTATTTTGCACAATAAAAAATAATAATGTTAAGGGGGTGTAAATTTATAATAACATATAATAAGTTTTAGGTTTCCAAAAAGCATTTGTAATAATTTATAATATTTTTCCAGTAGAAAGCACTTCATTTTAAGTTAGATTGGTAAGTTTCAGAATTTTGACCAAAAAAATTAATTTCTATCCCATAGTGCGATGACCAGCTGCATCAACCGGCATATCATAAAAGAAATATAGCAAAGGCGGCCGCGAAGACAAGGATGCAAGCATGTCGATTTATTTGCTTTAAACTTTTTTGTGATTTTTTTTCTTATCAAAGAGCACCGATTTTACATTTTTAAACTGTTTCTTCTATACTAAAGATTATTTAAATAAAAACCTACTAGATTCCAATATAGCTTCTCTATGTGATGATTTCTTATTAGGTTCTTTTTGTGCTGAGGTTGTGGGCCTAAAAGATAAATTTATTATTTTAAATAACAATTTTCTTGTAGCTTGATATTAAGTATAGTTAAAAATTAAGGTAATGTTGTAATTGTAATTTATGACATATGGAGTTGTGTCCAATAAGTAAAAAAATCAACAATAGTATTAGCAATTTGTCTTCAATTTTCAATACCCGCCAAATGTGTACCACACACTTTATATGTAAATAATAGGTAAAAATTATTTTATAATACCTTTCAGGTTTTACCTTTACAACAGGCTCTGGGACTACAAATTGTTGGGTACTATTCAGTGAAACATCTAAATTTTGACGTCTAAGTTCAGACAACTGTTGCTTTAAATTTGCTATTTGTAAATTCTAAAAAATAAAAATACAAGTTAATAAATGTCAGAATAATATACGTTTTTAAAATGTTTAAGTGTAACATCAAATAAATGTTCTTTGTAATAAGATTAAAATGTTGCAAAAACAGTTACAAAATTAGAATCTAATATGTTTTTGGTAATTATCTGGAAAGTTCTGGCAACTTTGATTTTGACCAAATTTGGTATTAGGGAGATTGTTGGGGCTCTGATTACGAATCTAAATTTTTAGACGGAAACATTTCCTTTTCAAGATACATACAGGGTGTTCATTTGAAAACTTTCCACTCAAGTTATCTTCGAAACGAGACAGATTTGAGATAATCGCCGAAACACGTCAAGATATTTATTGAGGGGAACGTTTTTACAAAAATTGGACGGCGCCCTTACCCCTTAACCACCAGGGCCACCACCCCAAAATACTTAAATGAGAAGGCGGGTCGATTGAAACATCATTTTAAAGCTCCTGACGAGTACTTTATAACCCTAGAATACGAAGTCAATATCTTCACCTATTACAAAATGGCGGTACTTTAAAATTACCTAAATACCTGATTGGGATGGTCATATTTCGAAACTAATAAAGTTAAGATTAAAGATCTTTTAATGGTAAAATAATATACAGGGTTCTTAAATAAAAAAATATGTACTTTTTCTTCTACCCTGTATATTACTACCAGTATCACCATTCAAAAGACCTTTAAAAGAGCTTTAAGAAAACACCACATTAGGTACATCTAACTTTATTAGTTTCGGAAATATGGCCATCCAAATCAGGTATTTAGGTAATTTTAAAGTACTGCCATTTTGTAATAGGTGAAGATATTGACTTCATATTCTAGGGTTATAAAGTACTCTGTCAGGAGCTTTAAAATGATGTATCACCTGACCCGCCTTCTCATTTAAGAATTTTGGGGTGGTGGCCCTGGTGGTTAAGGGGTTAAAGGGGCGCTGTCCAATTTTTTGTAAAAACGTTCCCCTCAATAAATATCTTGACGTGTTTCGGCGATTTTCTCAAATCTGTCTCGTTTCGAAGATAACTTGAGTGGAAAGTTTTTAAATGAACACCCTGTATACATCATCAAAGTTAAAAACAATACTAACCATATTGTTCACTAATTACACCCTTTTTTTAGCATACAATTTATAATTAAAAGTGAAAGTGGCAACCATGTATACACACAGTGCTGTGAAGGCCCACAAATGGGGTGTTAAATGGAAAAACTAGCTTGTAACAGGAGTAAATTAAATATTTAGTGCTCTTCTAGCTTTAAATTTAGAACCATATGCAAAAGAAGGGGAATATAGTAAAAATGAGGTAGTTTGATTGTAGATATATCTTTAAAACAAAAAGTTACCAACTAAAAATTCTTTTCGATTTCTGATCTGCGCCCTAAAAACCCCTCATATACAAAAAATTATTCAAAATTGGAAATGCATTATACATGAGAGACAATTATCATTTCTTTTTAAACATAATGTTTTAAAAATAGTGTTCGTAATATCCATGTTTAACAGGTAGGCATAAGCTATTTATATAAATGGTACTTTTCTTGGTAATAGTTTGATATAGCAGTTTTCGCTATTATAAGAGATTTTTGAAAAATTCTTTTTAGGGCGTTTCTATAGGTCGATTATGACACAAATCCGTGTGTGGGTTTTCCAAAATCCATTTCTATAATTTATTATTAATAAAAACATATTACGGGACGGTGGAGTGAACAAGGGTGCTGGGTGGGGATGAAACAGTAGAAACCCTCAGATTAAACGCCCAAAAACAGTATTTTACAGTACACACCGCACTTTCTGTTTACAAAAAATTATAATTTGTAGAGAAAAAGGAAAATACCTAAACATAAAGAAGGAGGCATTTCTACAAAAAATACCATTGTTTCTCATGGAAATGGTGGATAATCCCCGAAATAGGCTTGGTGTTAATTCTTCATAAGAAGTTTGGCAACGCGGCTTCTATTAAGACCGTCATTTTCATAATGACGAACTTCATGTTATCAGCTGATCAAAATGAATTTTCCTTCTTTAATTAATGGTGGACGAGATATCTTATATGTGTGTGATAGTTTTTCGAAAAATTTAATACTTTTCAAAATTAATTTACATTTTTCATGTGCCCCGAGTGCAGTATATTAATGTTTTCTTGTGTTTGACGTTGGATTTATACTGTTTTATCCCCACCCAGCACCCCTGTTCACTCCACCGTACCGTAAATATGTTTTTATAAATAATAAATTATAGAAATGGATTTTGAAAAACGCGCACACAGATTTGTGTCATAATCGACCTATAGAAATGCCCTGAAAAAGAATTTTTCGAAAATCTCTTATAATAGCGAAAACCGCTATATCGAACTATTACCCTTTTCTAATCGAAATATGTCAATATTTACTTACTTTAAACTCTAAATCACTTTTAATAACTTTTGCTTCCCTCTGCGTTGACAGAAGTTTTTCTCTCCATTCACTGATTGTTTTTTGCTGCTCGACTTGAACAACACTATTTGTCTCCTTAATTTTACTCCTCAAAATTAAAATTTCCCCATCTTTTTCTTCATTTTGTACCTTAAGTCGTTGGATTTCAGCCTCCAATTCAAACAATGACGGTTTTTTACTTGTCGATGGAAGAGTACTTATATTTGCTTGTGTTGAAGAAGAAAAAGCAGTTGTACTTTTGAAAGCATTATAGGTTGGTAAAATACTAGTTTCCTTAGATTGGGTATAATTAAATTCCTCCTAAAAAAAAATAAATAAATTAGAAAAACCCAAGTTAACTCTGAAGTTATTTTACAAACCTGAGTGGTAATTTCGAAGACTCTGTCGAGGACTTCGTCAGCTACATCGTCCCATACATCATCTTCATCTAATTTTGGTTTCTTTCCATTGCTATTTTGATAGCTACCGCATCTTTTGGTCATTTTAAACATAAAATTCACATTTCACAACAAACTAATTATCCGCCAAAAGTTTGTGTGAAGTTTGAAGTTTACCAACATCAAAAAAAAAAGTAAAAATACGTCACAAATGACATACAGGAGCTGTGTACAGTTACCAACTTTGGTTATTGAGTTGCGATTATTAAAACAATAATAAAAATGTATTTATTTGTTTACCTTACATAATATTATATAAAAGATTTATTAATAAACTCCACACTTTTTTAAATAGTTATTTAAATATATGGTAGTCTACGTAACCTGAATTTCGACGAAATTTGATGACTGGGGTTTTTGGAAGGCGCTGATCGAATCTGGAAAGACGAAGCCGGAAACGTTTCGTTGTTCGAGATATCCATCATCAAAGCTTGATATTTGTATTCAATCTTATTTCACACATTTCTTCTTTGCACAAATTCATATTATAATACTAAAATGGCACACAATATTTCATTTAACATCAAAAAACCCTTTAAAAACATTTTTTTATTTTTAATTATATTAATTCAAAAGCTTTACTTTAAACAAATTGCTATGCAACCATAAATACATCTACATATTGTATTTATGGTTGCAGCATTTATGGGTAAATTATTTTCAATTTAATGAAAAACGTAAAATAAATAAAAACAGGTTTTTTAAAAGGTGTTTATAAAATATTGTGTGGTAATTTATGTTTCATAAAAATTTTGTGCAAAAAGGAAGGCGGAATGTAGTGAAAATAAGGTTAGTGTAAATTACTACTTTGATGATGTGATATCTCGACAACGAAACGTTTCCGACCAAAAATTCTTTCAGATTCGTGATCAACGCCCCAAAACCCCCCGTATACCAAATTTCGTCGAACCGGAGTTGCGGACAGTTTCTAGACAATTACCAAATATATTTTTTGTATTGTTTTGTTTACTACAATTAACCTTAAACCATTGATATTTCGACATTTTATGAATGCGGCGGCACTCGCAGACCCTTGAAACTTGAAGTCGGGTTCGAGAACATTGACGCTCTTCGATCGACGTACGATTCCGGTGGCTGGGAATGTTATGATGTTCGGAGGAAATTATCCGTCCAAACTAATCAACCTGTTCGCGCGCTCCTTTGACGCCAAAAATCCGACAAGCTAACCGCCAACACCGACTCCACAGTGAAGTCGGTGTTGCACCGGCAAATCATTCGCCACACTCTTAAAACGAAGTGAACTCTGTCCATACCATAGATGCGCGCTATATGGCGCTGTATGCAGCGTGGAGCGGCGCGGTGAATTGTTGCAAGTCTGGACGCGGCTTTACCAATACAACTAATTTTAGTTTCGTAAATTTTCGATTAGTTCAGGAGCTAGCTCTTTATCAAGTAGTTAACCAGATTACTTAATGGAACGTACCATCGATTTCTGTTTTGTTTTGAATTTGACAGAATTCGCGCCATAAACTCAAGGTTAAAATTAAAAATATTCATCAAAATAATAATTATACATGGGAATTGAAGACTTTAATTTCTATGTAATTATACATTAAAATGGATTTAGAAAAATGAGAAAGAAACAATTCCTCAGAGTTTCCATTTCCATTTACTCCATACAATATACAGCTTGAGTTTATGCAAAAATTATATTATGTTTTGGAAAAGAAAAAGTTAGGAATCTTTGAAAGCCCCACTGGTACTGTAAGTCTAAAAAATAAAAATTTAAAATATTATTTGATAATTTATATTATTACGATATTTTTATTTGTTCTAGGGAAAGTCTTTAAGTATAATATGTGGAGCAGTAAAGTGGTTAAAAGATCATAATGAACACAGAAAAAATAAAATAATAAATGAAATTGCCATTTTGGAACAAGAAAAGCAAAAGTTAGCTAGCGAAGATAAAGATTGGTTCACTGCTCAGTCGAAAGAAATTGAAGTGACAAGAAAATTAAATGAATTAAAGGTATATCGGTGCATATATTTACCAATATTTAGACAACTTATTAGAATATCACAATAAGTAGATTAGATTTGTCATTAAATATGTTTTGCATTATTTATTTATTAGCTTGAAGAACGACAAATATTGGATTATGATAGGAAAATTGAAAAAATTAAAAGTGAAGGTGAGAAAACAAAGGTTATTAAGTACAAAAATAACAGCTCTAAAGACAAAGTCAACTTAAAACTGAACAAAAGCAGTGGTGTCGATTCAGTGGAAACTGCAGACAAAGTAGCAATAGATGATGAAGATATTTTATTAGAGGATCCTGATCCAAATGGTGATAATGAAGAATCAGATGATGAAGAAGATCCAGCAAATAAATATCAACCAATTCAGGTAAATTTAGCTTTATATTGTATGTTAAATGTAAATTTAAAAATAAATTTAAATTAAAATTATTGAGAATGAATGAAAAATATGTTCCGAGTATTCAATAAAAAATTGTTAAGAATAACAATATTTTAACAATTTTTATTTAATTTAGTTTCACACATAGGTTTTAAGATGAGATACAAATTATTAGATTAAGATATTAAGCATGTTGTAAGCATTTCAAGAAACCAGAGGCTAAAATATATAGAAAAAGGAGCAGGCTATATAGATTTAGACAAAGGTGACAGTCTAATTGTAAGATCTGAATGGGAAATAACCGTCACCCATCTGTTTACCGGATAAAAACTGTTTCTAGTATATCAACTCAAAGTCCGTTTATATAGGGTCGCGACATTTGGCCATATTGCTTTGACGTGTTATGACGTCACATCTCCTATTTTTCGGCCATGTTGTTCAGTGCCGGAGATATACAGTTTATTGTATTAGTAGAACAACCGTTTACACGACACTTTTTAATTATTATTAAGTTGTAAATTCTTTTACTTTAAATAAAAAACATTCGGAACTACATCTTTCAACAAATATCACTACCAAAACAATGCAAAATGAAATGGGCAAATTCTAGACGCCACTGGATTGATCATCAGCTTTGATTTTACCCAGTCTTGCCAGTCAAACCGCCTAAAAGTTGAGGATATTTCGCAACCTTATAAATATAAACTAACCTTGTATGAAGTATAGTATTTAAACAAAGGTATCAATAAAGAGTTCCCTGAAAAAATATGGTCAAGGCTATATTTCATTTAAAAAAATAACTGTATAATGGCAATTTTTATCTTTTTTTACTCTACATAAAAGTATTATTTAAATTTTTTCGTACATACTGTATTTAAAAATACAAATTTTATTAACTAGCCTTAAAATATATTTATTAAAAAATAGGTGTTGCCATTATACAGGGTGTATCAAACATTTTGGGGTTATTTTTTTAATTTACAACATGGCCTTGACCAAAATTTTTAGGCAACCAAAATAGTTTTTATCTGGTAAACAGATGGGTAAAGGTTGCTTCCTATTCAGATCTTATACTTTGATAACAGAGTAGTGGCATCACTCATGAGTATTAAATAATATTTATACAAATGTTGAATAAAAATGTATTCCTTTGTTTTAGAAAATTTTGGTCTGATATAAAAATTCCTTTCTTTCCGAAAAGATTTAAATGTTCTGCCAAAACCCCATATGTCAAATTAAAAATTACTATTTTTTGAACACCAAAAGAAAAGAGAACATTATATTTATAGTAAAATATCTGTAAATAATAAAATCATAAATTACTATGGTAAAAAAAAAATATTATCCAAGTATTGTTTAAACAAATTACTTTTTAACACGCTTTTATTAACTTGGGTTGTAACTATCTATCTATCTATCCATCTATCCATCTATCTATCTATGTAACGGAATCTTTGAGCCTAATTTTAACCAACTTCCAGCTATTCGATTTCTTTGAAACTTTGCACACGTATTAAGGACCCATGACAATGCAATAATCTGCAAACAGTATTCCGTTATCCTGGTTTGGATCGCCAGGAAAAAAATCCATTATATTATAAAAACAACACCTGTGTTGCCATCTTTTGGCAACATTCCAAACTTTTCTCATGTTTAGCTACTCTTGACAAAATGGCGAAGGAATTTTTTAGTGAATAAACTGGAGCATTTTAACATACATACATACATAAATGCATATCGAACTAAAAATGAAAAATAAATAATAGTTTAAAAAACTAGAAAACACACTTTTATATGCAACCGAACTAAAAATTAGAAAATAATTTTTTATTAAAAAAATATTGTCACTTCCTAGTAAAAAGCGTGGGGTGCATTTTACAATTTTTTCATAACTTTTCCTCATAGATATTGGCAAATATAATAATTATAACATTTAATATATTAAGCACCCCACGCTTTTTACTATGAAGTGACAATATTTTTTTAATAAAAAATATTTTCTAATTTTTAGTTCGGTTGCATATAAAAGCGTGTTTTTTTAGTTTTTTAAACTATTATTTATTTCTCTCTTCTTGAAGGTAACAATTAATGACAAATGGGGTTTCTGCATGAACGTCTCATATTGGCGGGTCTATGGGAAAAAGGAATTAAGTCACTTTCATTCCATAATACTGTGTAAAACATTTTTTTAGATTATCATAGCTAGTCGCACACATTCGCAGTTGTCCCAATTTGTGGGTGAAATTAGGAAATCGCCATTTGGTGAAGATGTTCGGGTAGTATCACTTGCGTCGCGTCAAAATTACTGTATCAATTCAAATGTAAGAAAACTAAACAATATGGCTTTAATTAATGAAAAGTAAGTCATATTTTTAAATAACTATAAATTAGGTTTGTCCCAGCAGACTGTCAGAAATGTTTGCAACCGTTGGGATCATGCGCACGTCAAATTTGTCGTTCCAGCAGTGCCATGTTTGTAACATTATACAATTTTTTCCTGTTCCAGCAGTAGTCTTAAAATTTTGGACACTGTTTGAAAAGTTTGCAAACTTTCTTCAAACATTACTGACAATTTTTTAACATAACTTTTCTTGTATTGACATATAAGGTTTGTTCCAGCAGGCTGTCAGAAATGTTTGCAACCGTTTGGATTCTGCGCACGTCAAATTTGTCGTTCCAGCAGTGCCATGTTTGTAACATTATACAATTGTTTGTTGTTCCAGCAGTAGTTTTAAGATATTGGAAACTGTTTGAAAAGTTTGCAAACTTTCTTCAAACATTACTGACAATTTTTTAACATAACTTTTCTTGTATTGACATATAAGGTTTGTTCCAGCAGGCTGTCAGAAATGTTTGCAACCGTTTGGATTCTGCGCACGTCAAATTTGTCGTTCCATCAGTGCCATGTTTGTAACATTATACAATTGTTTGTTGTTCCAGCAGTAGTTTTAAGATGTTGGAAACATGTTGGAAACTGTTTGAAAAGTTTGCAAACTTTCTTCAAACATTACTGACAAATTGTTAACATAACCTTTCTTGTATTGACGTACCTATAAGCAGTATGCACGCCTTGTTTATTTTTCGTTCCAGCAGAAAATTGTTGCCAACATTTCTGACTAATGTTTGTAACAATTTCTGCGTTTTACGATTGTTGCTAACATGTTTCCAACATTCTGCTGGAACAAACCTAAAAGCAGTATGCACGCGCTTTTTATCTTTCGTTCCAGTGAAAAACTGTTGCCAACATTTCTACCCAATGTTTGTAACAATGCCTGCGTTTTTACGATTGTTGCCAACATGTTTCCAACATTCTGATGGAACAAACCTATTGACTTTCTACTTCCAAGATTTTTAGAAAAATATTTCAAATGCACACAAAAAACAAATTTTTAGGCATTTAAATTACCCAATGTAATCTCCATAGTGTCCACTTATTCTAATTGTTTAATAATTTCTAGGAAAAAAATATAATAAAAAGCTCCAAATGGCTAAAACTTTAATAGCTCCTAAATTGTTTTGGTATCTAAAATTTAATAGCAAAATACCAGTTTTGTCTTTTGAGATCATAAAAACATCTGTAGAAAAATCCTATAAAATACTTAATTTTTTTCCTTTTACAGTAAAAAATAATTTAATTGTAGTTTGATGGTGATATAGTGAATAGGATGTTTGTAAGGAATAAAAAAATGAACTTAGTTTTTATAGAATCTTTTCGGTGCATTTTTATAGATAAAAGTCGGAAAAACCGATCTGTTGAACGAGCGATTTCGCTCAGGGCAAAGTAGTGGGAGGTCGAAAAAATCAAGAAGAAGTGATAAGAAATATGCCTGTAGACAGTACCGTCATAAAATTACAATTAAATGATAGAATATTACTTGAAGATTTAAAAAAATGTTATTTTTGATAGGTTATTAATACCACCTGGGCTAAAAATTATTACCACTCTGTAGGTGTTTAGACATGCAGAAAAAACGTCAAAAAACATCGCAAACCGACGAAACCGGTAAAGTTGTAAAAAAACAAAAGGGATCCAGTTGTCAATGTCAGTACTATAAACAATCAACAATCGAGTCATTGAGAGATTTTGCTTTGAGTCAAGTACATGATATCGAGGACTTAGTTCAGGTAGGGAAAGATATGTCTGCATGTCCTTATTATGCCAGTCGAAAGGCAGCAGAAGACGCTGAAGTCATTTTGGGTAAGTAAATAACTAAATTAACATCTTTATTTAATTCAAAACATAAAATAAGTTCTACTGAACCCTAAATTTCAAAAACAAAATATTTTTTCAGTTCCCTATAACACTTTACTACACAAGTCAACAAGAGAAGCAAGTGGAATAAATTTAAAGAACAATGTTATAATTATCGATGAGGCACACAATCTGTTAGAAGCACTTGCGCAGATGCATGGATCAGATCTGAGTTATCCTCAATTATATTATTCACTACATTCCCTAAAGTGTTACAAGCAAAGATATAACACATTGTTTTCAGCAGTCACTCTAAGGTCCCTAAACCAATTGATATTTGTAGTTAATAAACTACTACTCTTATTAGGTAAGTAGTAAATAAAGGGTATTGTCTAGAACAGGGCTGTCCAAACTACATACTTTCGCGGGCTAATTAAATTTACTACAAAAGCTTGAGGGCTGCAGAAAAAATACTTTCAATTTGAAGTAAAATAAAATATCGGGATCGGAATCTCTGATACTAAGTCAGTTCCCAGTTCTCCCGTTCCGGTCACATAAGCTATTGCTTATAAGCTTTCCCGGCTCGGCTTTGTCCGTTGAAAATCTGAATAATCGAGCTCGAAACTCCCAGACTTTCCTAGCATATGAATAAGAAACACTTTTAACAATCAACAACAGCAATGAACTTCTGAACATGCATAAAGCCAAGGGCTGCTACTGGTATCGCGCATAACCGTCACTTTCACCACTGACGCTTTTCCGCAAGGCATGCGCACCTCCTCGACCATAAGAAGACACCATGTGTTCAACACCAAAACGTAAAAACCTCAGGCTTTAGGAATCTTTACTCACAGCTCTTAGCCCCAGAAGAAAGAAGCCCCAATTTAACGTGAATCTTTCTCGATCCCCAAGGGTACAGCAACGCTCGTACGACACCTTCAGCCGCCTACCCGGGAAGTCTATGTAGACTTCTAGGTAAACGTGAACCGCATTACTCGAAGACCGCGGAAAGAGTGGGAATTAATTATTTCTTATCACAAAACCCAACCCAACCTCAATCTCATTTATGTATTATAAGTGAAGTCAATGTATCAGAGTGAGATAGTGATAAACGGATTTAAACAAAAAGCGAACGTATGTTAACAAATCTGCCTGTATTGTTAAGCCGTATTTTTTATTGTCAACGGTTGTTAACAGTTCAAAATCATTACATTTTTTCGGTAAATGATGACGTTATCAACGTCGCGTGTTCAACCGTATTTGAAAACAGGTCGGAGAACGCTGCAAAGAAGTGAGACCGCTTAAAAGAGACAGATAACAAGTAATCTGGCGGCTGTTGTAGTTGTGGATGTTACAAATATGAAAAATGGTCATTCATGAAACAAATGAAGAAAGGAAAAATAATTAAATTAACTAAAAAATCAAGCAACTCGCGAACAGCGTCAAGCAACAGGAAAAGTGAGGTCAAAAATTCTCAGCTGATACACAGGTTTAAAAACATCGAATTTTTTGACCACATTTGTAATGACGTTATTTTTAAATACGGTTTAAAACGTATTTTGAATTTTTGACAATAAAAATACGGCTTAGTTGCCGAACCTCTAGGGTAGTGAAAGTTAGCTAATACACTTTTATTATGAGGTACAGTAACTGAATTTGCTTGCTTCCGAGTATTCCAAGATCCTGTTGCGAGTATGCGATTGGCGAACGAAGAAAGATTTCTATTATTCAAACTATTTATAGGTATCCAAAACTATTTTCAGATTATTTTGCACTTTTTTTTTTTAATCTTTGGACAATCCACGAAGGCTGAAAGCCTAAATACTAACGTACCGTGGGTGTCTTAAGTAGGGTAAGAGGGAGTTCGTTGACACGGGACTTAAAAACTTGAAGATTTGGGGGGAAGGAAAGACCTCCGCTGGCAGCAGGTTCCACAGTCTAGAAACTCTAGGGATAAAAGAACGAACGAAATAGGAAGTTCGGAGCCTGTCCAATTGAACTGTATGGGGATGCATACGCGCGGCACCACGAGTTTCTCTGTTGGGAACTGCAAGAGGAGGGACTATACTGGACAATTCGTCGGAGCAGAAGCCGTAAAAGTATCTATAGAAGAGCGATAGATCTCCCACAGCTCGACGATGGGCAAGAGAAGGAAGTCTTTGAGTAAGTAAAGGATCAATAATAAGACGAACAGTGCTTCTTTGAATGGCATCAATAATGCTGAGGGTTGTAGGGGATGCCATTTCCCTGACATAAGAACAATATCCCAGAGAGGGTCGAATTTGGGACACATACAAAGTGTATAAATTGGAAGGAGAAAAATACTTTTTGGCTCGGAAAAGAAATCCAAGCTTTTTTGAAGCCGCGGTGGCTATAGATACAATCTGTTTATGCCAGTTAAGGTTATTCTCAAATGTTATGCCCACAAGGTTAAATTTGTCCCCGCTCTGCAAAACCTGGCCACTCATAAGCAAAAGATGAGTGTTTGATGATTTTTTCCGCGACAAGGAACACGATTGTGTTTTGGATGCATTAAATTGAACGAGATTTTTGGCGCCCCAATCCAATATCAAATTGAGATCCTGTGAAAGAGATATCTGCATTGCCCTGCGTTTGCTTTCCAAGTCGGGTTGAGAGATTGGTTTGGGAACCTGAAAAGTGGAGTGAAGGGTACTATCGTCAGCATAACTATGAATGGGATTGGTTGTGGAAGAAAGAAGGTCGTTGATGTGAAGAAGAAACAAAGTTGGTGCTAGTACTGAACCCTGAGGCACTCCAGCATTAATTTCGTGAAAGCTTGAAGAGTGGCCATCAACAATGACTGATATACGTCGATCAGATAGATAACTGGAGAGCCAAGAGCAGAGTTTAGTTGGAAGACCGTAGGAGGGAAGTTTATTAAGAAGTGCGTCATGCCAGACTTGGTCGAAAGCTTTAGATATATACTGTAGATTTAAATTTTAAAACATGCGTTGCGGGCCGAATAAAAACTAGCCGCGGGTCGTTCTTTGGACAGCCCTGGTCTAGAAAGTTGCGGCAACTTCCCAATCTTAAAAACAATATACTTCTTGGATTTTTTACCTTTTAGATAAAGATTTCAAGGAAGAAACTACTGATATTTTTACTTGTGAGAATTTTGTTTTATCAGCTGGAATCGAACACTATAATTTTTTTAACTTGATAAAATTTTGCAAACAATCTAAAATTGCTCAGAAGGTAGGTCAGATGCTACACATTTTAATCTTGTACAATGGAATATTTTTAATATTTATTCAAATTTTATTATCCACCATAAAAATATGAAACATGAAAAAGCTTATTTTCCATGGCCTACTAAGAAATTTGAAGTGCACATTATACATGGTGTTTTCTAACTATAGTATAAATCTTAAGGGGTGATTTCTTATTTTTTTTTTATGAAAAAAGTCCTTTAAACATAAGTCCAAACTCGATATTTTTAAAATAATTTAAAACCCTTAAATCGATTCAGAAGAACTTTGGAAAACTTATTTGATGTAACAAAGCGCTTGTAAACCCCTACCTAGAATAAGATTATTATATCCAGTGGCGTCTCAGTAGGAACCACAGCTAATATTAATAACATAAAATAAAATCAAAAATAAAAAAATAAAATTTTTGACCTTGGTAAGTAAAACTACGATTAATTTCGTTAATTGTTTCTTTTTGTTTTTTATATTATGTTGTCTAGGGGTACTTTTCTGAAGAAATTAAATTGGTTTTAGTTTTTTTAATCGAAAACGAAGCTAGACACAAATAAAATACAAGATACTAAAAAGTTGCATTATTAATTGCTTAATCGAAAACAAAATATAAAAACTTCATAAAAAGTCACTGACATACTTTTTATTCTAAATAATATTGGCTGTGCAGCCCACCGAGACGCCACTGGACCCATTAATTTTAATCTAAGTAGAGCTTTACAAGCGCCTTATATTAAATAGGTATACCAAATTGCTTCTAAATCGGTTTAAGGGTTTTTGAGGTTTTTTAAAAATACCTACTTTTTTATAACTTTAAAGCCCTGTATCTTAAAAATCAAGGAAGTCCGGACATATGTTTATAAGTACTTTTTTTAATGAAAAAACACACATAAATCGCCTCCCTAAAGGGCCCCACAGACTACGGTCTTGTACGACATACTTGCACGACGTACATGTCGGTCGTACAAGCCCACGGACTTATATCAACGAAATCAGAATACTGTGATGTATAATTTTGAAATACATAAGGGCCACTTTACGTCACTGGGACAAATCTACCATATGGAACTATCTTCCGGAACAATTAGACCGGTGTGGACAAAAACTAACTTCGCATTTTTTAAAAACTAATTTAACTTATTTGACTAACTAAATTTAGTACGGGCATACCCCCAACTAGGGGTAGCCCGTACGGGGCTTAACTAAAACTTTAACTTTTTACTTGACTTCACTAACTACTTCTTATCTAATATTTTTCTAACTTCTTTCTCCTTTAAATATTCAATTTTCCAGTGTTTGTTTTGCATTTCTCCGCGACACAGTTTGTTTAATGTTTTTTATTTTATTATTATAAGAGTAACCTAGAAAATAGTTTAATTTATACTTTTAAAACCTTGACATCTCACGTATATCTTTATTTAGCAAAATTCCCAATGTTAAGTAACCTAATTAAAATATATACTTATTTTAAAATTCCCAAAAATGTATATTTTTAAAATTCCCAAAATGTATACTATTTTATACTAGGTGTTCACAATACTTTCATCGGTCTTGTACGACAGCCCGAAACGGCCACACACTGCCGTTTTACGTCGTTTTTGTACGAACTGGCATGTAAGTCGTGCAAGTATGTCGTACAAGACCGTAGTCTGTGGGGTCCTTTATTACGTTGTTTCTTACGAACGGGCATGTACGTCGTGCAAGTATGTCGTACAAGACCGTTAGTCTGTGGGGACCTTAAGATTGGTAGCATATTTTGGAAACACCCTGTATAGAAATAAATTTTTCCTACGACCACTTGTGAAAATAGCAAATAGCACACTGGTTTCACGCATAGAAAATGCGTTATATCACACTAGTGTTGCAAAGTACTTTACAACACTCGTGTGATATATATTATGATGTCATTCTAAAAACTGCTATTGGTTTTGCAAGTGACATATTTATTGTAGTGATAGTAAAAAAACTTTTACTTACCTTAAACAGTAGAACTCAAATTAGCGAAAATCATCTTATTAACGTTAAGTTACTACACAGCACAACAATATATCCACAAAAAACAACTTTCACTGACTGCTCGCTCAGCGGCACAGTGTTGTCAGGTAAGTAGATCAAATTAAAAATCTCCCTCCTACCTTTGAGCGCGCACTTAATAGAGGCAGCCTTGCCGCTTGACCGTTCCATCTAAAGCGCCAGAGAAAAAACTCCTATAGATCAAATTCCTTTCTCTCTGTCTTCGTGTACTCAAACAACTAGTTAAATCTTTTATTATTTCCCTTAATTAAACCTAAGGCTAGTACACACTTTATGAATCCACTTTCTTTTATCCATTCATAAATAGAATCAGACCCTTCCGACGTTGCCAAATGCTTTCCATATTTTGCATGGTATAACGGACGTTAAGTCGTTTTTTTCTTACTTTTAGGACTTTTGGTTATGCATTTCCAATTTTCATATTTTTTATATTTTTACTCAAAAATATGAGAAAAAATGTAATTTTTACTTAATTTTACATGTGATGTTCAGTTTCTTTAACTCGTTTTACCAATTTTACCCCACCCAGCACCCCTTTTCACTCCCCGGTCCCGTAAGTTTGTTTACTGATATTTTTTAAAAACGGAATATTTTGGATATACGGTTTACGCTTTATTTAGAAGAGTGTCTAAAATATGTAAGTATCAATAATTTTTAAAAACCTTTAAAATAGCAGAAAACCGTATTAAACTATTACCGTTATTACCTAACCAAACCATACAATTTTTATAAGTGAGGGCCTTTTTAAATTCCAAAATGATAAAAGTTATACAATGCTTCTAGGTAGGTGATTTTCGATGTAAAAATATTGTCAAAACAGTATAATATAGCAGTGAGGAAAAGTACATATCACACTAGTGTTACAAAGTAAAAATCACCCTAGTGTTGCAAAGTTCTCAATTGTTTTTTATTTTTCTGTAAAGACAAACTTTAATATATTTTTTTTGTGAATAATTTGTGGTCGTAGGAAAAATAGTGTACAGTACTCGTGTGAAAATGACTTTCTTACACTCGTGGGTTTGTCGCACTCGGCTAACGCCTCGTGCTACAATATTCCCACTCGTGAGAAATCAGTCATTTTCCACACTTGTAATGTAATATACTATTGCAGGTTAGATCCTACTCTTTAAAATATCCAATAGAAGAAGAAATAGCCAAAAACCACAAGTAAAAAAGGCGTCAAGGATTTTCTGGCTAGCATAGACAATAAAAAGAAGCCTGTAGAAGAAAAACCAGTAAACAAACCTACCTTTCCTATTCCTAATAACCCACTTTTAGCTGTTATATCATTTTTAGATTCTTTAACATACTCGTATGACGATGGACGAATTTTGATAACCAAAAGTTCAGAGAAACAGAATTGTAAAATGCAATTTTTGTTGTTAAATCCAACGTCGAATTTTGGTGATATTGTGAGTGAGGCGAGAGCTGTAAGTAGAATAGAATAGAATAGAAAAACTCTTAAATATCTGAAGAATGCAGAATTCTTGTTGATAAAGCAGTCGGGTGCATGTTATTTTGAAAAATAAACATTAAATAAGAGGCCCAATTTTACACACAATATTTTATGCTTTATTTGTTTTCTGGGAGATTAAATTTAAACAAAATATTTGTTGGCTTTTCTCCAGAATAAAATTAAAAAGTTTATTTAACATTTTAAGAAAATTAAAACTTTTATACATTATGAAGAACTATTCTGCTCTTACACAATATAATAAAAGTTATGATTACTTTAAAAGAAATAAAATAATGAAATATTTAATATTAAGTTACTTACAATACAAAGGTTTCAATTTATAAACGAAAGTTCAGTAGCACTTGGTTGAAATTATTTTAAACCAATAAAATAAGAGAGACGCAACCATTGGCCCAGTTCTCGTCTGGCGTCTTGTTAAGATTTTATTTTATTGGATTAAAATAATTTCAACCGAGTGCTAATGAACCTTCGTTTATAAATTGAAACCTTTGTATTGTAAGTAACTTAATAGAGACATTTTGCACCTCTTAAAATAACAGACGTTTTTTGACTTCCTTATGGTTATCGTTATTAAACATAACGATTATGGCAGCAGTTTAGACAGAGATTTTGCAGCCTCTTTTAGGAAACTTATCTTGCGTCTGCGCTTTCGACACATAACCTTATTTTTGCCTGTAGTTCACCGATTTTAAAGTTAACAAAAAATCAGTATTTACTTTTATTCTTCATAAGATATAAATTGATATTTAAATATATGCAGACACTTCTGTTGATTTCGTTTTTTAAAGTAGATGCAAACAATACAGTATAAGCAAAACACAAAAATTAAGGTTAGATTTGGTAGTAGAATAAAAAGCAAGTGTGCCAGATTGTAACATCTAAATTAATTACTGATTTAGAATATCCGTAAACGTGCAAGTCCGTTTTAATTTCTTAACACTATTTGATTTTTATTACTGCTATAGATTTTTCGCTAATTAGAGCGTATGTATAAATGATATTTTAATTAATACGGCATTAAAATTTTAACCTTTTAAATAATTGATATTAAAATTTCTACAATCCGGCAACCACGCAGTTTAACAATAACGATAACGATAACGATAAGCTTTTCGGTATTCATCCGTAATTAACGGAGTCCGGTATGGTTAATAACGATAACGGATCATGTTTGCGTTACTGCGCAGTCTCAGAATAACGTTAACCACAACGGAATTGCAAAATAAGGGGTGTAAAATGTCTCTAATATTAAATATTTTATTATGTTATTTCTTTTAAAGTAATCAAAACTTTTATTATATTGTGTAAGAGCAGAATAGTTCTTCATAATGTATAAAAGTTTTAATTTTTTAAAAATGTTAAATAAACTTTTTTATTTTATTCTGGAGAAAAGCCAAATAATATTTTGTTTAAATTTATACTTACAAGGTCTAACATATTATGTTAAAATTACCATAAAAAAAGGCAGTCACTATACAGGGTGTTTCTTAAATACATGCTAATATTTCAGGGGGCGATTCTTGGACTCATTTGAAGAAACTTCCTATGGACATATGTCCTAAACGTCTTAACTTTTGGGATACAGAGTGTTAAAATTTCAAAAAAAAAACTATTTTTTAAATATCCTAACTATCCTTTACCCAATTTTATTTTAATTTGGTAATATTGTTAATGGCATTAACATTAAAGGAGTAATTTATCACTGACTTAATTACATTTAATAAGTCAAGTGGCGCCACGAGAGGCAACTGAAGGAATATTTCCAACAAAAAGACGGTACGCCACTGACTGTGTATGTGTGTAAAATTGTTGTTCTTTCTCAAAGTCGTTCTATATAGCGTTGCGACATTCGGCCATATTGCTTTGACGTGTTATGACGTCACATCTCCCATTTTTCGGCCATGTTGTTCAGTGCCGGATATATACAGTTTATTCTATTAGTAGAACAACCGTTTACACAACAGTTTTTAATTATTATTAAGTTGTAAATTCTTTTACTTTAAATAAAAAACATTTGGAATTACATCTTTCAACAAATATCACTTCCAAAACAATGCAAAATGAAATGCGCAAATTCTAGACGCCACTGGATTGATCATCAGCTTTGATTTTACCCAGTCTTGCCAACTTTTCTCCGTGGAGTGCCCTTCCTTGCGTCCCCGACCTCGAACCGCCTAAAAGTTGAGGATGTGTCGCAACCTTATAAATATAAACTAACCTTGGTGCTTTCTTTCGATTAAGCAAATAACAATACAGCTTTTATGTGTTCTATTTTTGTCCGTATCTTGTTTAGTTTAAGAGAAGACGTAGAAGAAGTATTTTCGAATTTTTATTTTTTTATTTTAACACCCTGTATCTTAAAAGTTCAGACGTTTAGGGCATATGTCCATAACAAGTTCTTTTCTTTAAATGAGTCCAAGAATCACCTCCTTAAATATTAGCATGTGTTTAAGGAACACCCTGTATAAAATGGGGTAATGTTTGATAATAACAGATATAAAAAAAGTAAAGCATAATCAAGATTTATAAAAAATAAATGACACTATTGGATTTAAAAATTAAGGTTTGGCAACGTTGTTAGCGCCCTCATCGAAATAATTTTGAACTATCTTAGAACAAAATGACATTTATAAGTCAAGGTTTGTTTGCTGTTGTTGCAGTTAATATCGTATTTTTAAATATTTTTTATTATTTATTGAATAAACGCAATAAAAAGAAATACAAAAAAGTTACCTACTTTACGATTATATTATACGGTATAAAATGTAACGTGTTTCTCCTGTATATAATTTTACATTTTTTGACGTATTTCCACTGGGTTTTACCTATTATTTTATTCTTGTAATATTGTTTTTAATTGGCTTTTGGTTAGTTCTGGTTAGTGAAAGGTCTGATGATGCTCACACTGAGCGAAACACGTGTTACCAAAGAGTTGTAATATAACGATTTTAAACTGTGAGGCTTTGACATTGATATTTACTCCTTTCCTTTAAACAATCAAGCCTCTTTGAGAAAATGGATGATTACTTTGATATTTTTGTAGGTTATAGTAGCTGGCGGAACTATGAAACCCAATGCAGAATTTAGAGATAGATTATTTATGGGTGCAGGGGCTACAGCCGATAGAATAGTTGAATTTACTTGTGATCATATAATACCGCCTGAAAATATATTACCTATAGCTGTGACGAAAGGTCCTAACCAGGAGAAATTGTTGTTTAATTTCAACAGTAGATTTTCAATGGTATGAATTTACTCCAACATTTATAAAATTTAAATTAGATTCAACTTAAAATTAAAAAATGAGAAAAGTCTCACTTCCTCGATACATTAATTTTAAGTAACAACAGAATTAATCCCGAATATCTGGTACATAAATAATTATGAGTTTAAAAAAGTTAATTGAGGTTTAATATTATTTACGCCTTTAGGCACTGCGCACATGGATCGGTGAAACAGCAACGAGACCGAGATTCGACGAGCTTTCGACAGTATGTACGCATATATTCGTGTTTGAAGTGGCGACAACCGTACAGAGACATTCTCAGCCAATGAAAACATATGTCGATCGGAAATCGCCGATGTTTCCCGAACCCAACCGCGATGGGGCAAAAACTACCCCTTTGGATTATCCCACCGAGTCAAAGAGTTTCCTAATAGAGCCCTCTAAGACAAGTACGCAAAAGCCTAAATCCTACCGAACAATATTTTGCAGGCAAAAAATAAAAGATTTTCTTACCTGACAGGTTGACTTGTTTTACTATATCATTCATATCATCATATACTTTGCTGATGACAGCAATATACTTGTGCTCGCTTCAGGCTCTTGGACATCCCAAATGAGCGTCTGGAGGCGGCTCAGGAATGGTTTACAGGAAATAGACTGCTGTTAAATGAGGATAAGACTCACTATGTCTGCTTTAGACCAAAGCATGGGGCTGTGGTGATCCCAGAGGAAGTACAGCTTCAGTCGCGGGCTGTTGCACTTAGCGCAAGTACCAGATTCCTGGGTATGGAGGTGGACCAGCACTTAGACTGGGTAGCCCAGGTGGAAATGGTTTGTAAGAAGCTTAACAGGGCATGTTACTCTTTGAGGGTTATGGCTAGATATCTTGACCTGGGCAACTTTAAAATTTTACGCCACATTTCACTCGGTTTTGCGTTTTGGTGTTATGTTTTGGGGTGGAAGTGTGGATTCAGGTAGAGCGTTTCTAGTGCAGAAGGGGGCTATTTGGGTCATGCTGGGTTTGGACTGGAGGGAGTCTTGTAGGGGAAGTTCAGGGAGCTTGGAATTTTAACATTGGCAGGTTTATATGTATATGAGTGTTTATTGTTTCTTTTCAACAACAGAGACAAGTTTGAGGCCTTTGAAATTAGACACTCCTTTAATACAAGAATGGTCGGTTTAAATATTCCGATACATAGGCTCACTGCAACGGAAAAGGGTCCCACATATTCGTGTATAAATTTTTTAAATAAATAACCTGTAAGTGTTAGGCAAACATATAATATTAAAGATTTTAAAAAATCTATTTTTAACCTGATTTTAAATATTAAACCTTATACGGTGAATGAATTTTTAGATTATAATTTTTAAGATAGTAATATTTGTTTTAATATGTAAATTTTAGTATTTGTTTTTATATGTAAATTTTAGTACCTGATCTATTTAAGGGTTAGCAGTGAGAATTGTTTTTAGTGTTTTTAATGTGTATATTGAGAATGTATGCATTGCATTTGTTTATTAAAGGACGCGGATTGCTGAGATCTGACACGCTAATATACCCACGTGCTGTCGATGCCTGTAAAAATCTTGTTCTCGTCGCTGTTTCACCGACCCATGTGCGGAGACCCTTAGACTGCCTTAACTTAGAATAACCATTTGCTGCTAGTTACAACATAATTTATATTTTAGGGAAATTCTTTAAAAATTGTTTTACAAGAAACGTGTAAAAGGGTAAAAGGTGGTATAGTAGTGTTTTTCCCTCATACAAGTACGAAAACTGGGTATATGAACAAATTAAAGATATAAATTTTGAAAGGACGTTGTTTCGGGAGCCACAAAATTCTGGCTCTGTTGAGGAAGTGTTGGAAAAGTATGCGGCAACAATAAAAAAGTCAAAAAACGGAGCATTACTATTTAGTGTCGTTGGTAAGTCCACAGCCTTCTTAAATTCTAAGCCGTGAAGGAGAAATCTGGCAACACAGCACAGTAGGAATCAAGTAATGTTTAGAAGTAAAAAGAAACAAGTTTAAACGATTGCTTTAAAGGTTTTTGCTGTTTTTAAAAGTTAAATCGTAGCGTGTATTTATTATATAAAGAAAAATAAGTAATTAGTTGTTATATTTAGAAAATAGGACCAGTGGCAATATGTCAATCGCTGTTTTTACGTTTAAATGTGCGCGTATTATAAGTGTTTTTTTATTAAAAGTAAAAGTAGTACCTATAAGGTAAATGGACAAATATATTTTACGGGCTATAATTAACTAAGTGTGTTTTTAAAAAATTGGTTTTATTTGATATCAATAGTGTGTATAGTGCACCAAAAACAATTATTTACCCCAAGCAATATCCTAAGGACTATATCAACTAATGCGCGTAAATATTCTGGTAAGTTCACCAAAAAAATATTATATACATATATAGATATTCTGAAAGTTATTCGCCTAACGCGGTTTTAGGGTAAATATAGTGGAAAACCTAATTTAAAGCGTTTGTTATTTTAAAGCGCATCTTATGTAATACGCTAGATTATTAAGCTTTTATATTTATAACTATACACACATGCTTTCAATTCATTTTAAGTATTGCAAGTATTTCTAAATAATAAATATTTAGTTAACTTTAAAAAGCTACATTGGTCTGTTCGCAAAAAATGCATAAAGCGGGGTAGAAAAGATCCTAACAATTTGAAATTTTTAAATTCTTACCAACAAATTTGTATAAGGCAGAAAAGTTCCTGATAAGTTTTGCAGACACATTATTGCTTTTTAGGGCAACTATAGTATTTAAAATTATACCTATATGTTGTCTAAAATATCAAAAAATAAATATACCTATATTTTGTTTAAAACACTTAAAAAATTACTTATATTTAGCATGTAATCTATTAGGAACTCATTTCAATATTCCTACTGTACAGTGTTGTTTGCAACGTTGCCTTTTTTACTTCACGGCTCACAGTTTAAGAAGGTTGTAGTAAGTCTTATGCAAAAACCTACTTTTTAATCGGACTATCGGATACGATTATCTGAAGGTCAGTCGCGTCCGATAGTAGAAATAGAAAGTAGTATGTATGCGGCCGGCCTTATTATAGACTGCTTCCATTTGATAGTCATTTAAAACAAATTAAGGATTTCAAATGTCCTCACTGATATTTAAAACACTTAATACAAAATATTTAAAAGATTAAAAGTTTAAAAATTTAATTTTTCGACCGTTTTTTAGGTGGTAAACTTAGTGAAGGTCTCAATTTCAGCGATGATCTTGGAAGATGTGTTATAGTTGTAGGTTTGCCTTACGCCAACATTATGGCTGCGGATTTGAAGGAAAAAATGGCCTTTTTAGACAAAAAAGAGGTAATAAAAAAACATAATATATATGTATATAGTTATTTCTTATACAGGGTATACATTTAAAAACTTTCTACTCAAGTTATCTTCGAAACGAGACAGATTTGATAAAATCGCCGAAACACGTCAAGATATTTATTGAGGGGGAACGTTTTTACAAAAAAATTGGACGGCGCCCCTTTAACCCCTTAACCACCAGGGCCACCACCCCAAAATTCTTAAATGAGAAGGCGGGTCGAGTGATACATCATTTTAAAGCTCCTGACGAGTACTTTATAACCCTAGAATATTAAGTCAATATCTTCAGCTATTACAAAATGGCGGTACTTTAAAAATTACCTAAATACCTGATTTGGATGGTCATATTTCCGAAACTAATAAAGTTAGATGTACCTAATGTGGTGTTTTCTTAAAGCTCTTTTAAAGGACTTTTTAGTGGTGATACTGGTAGTAATATACAGGGTAGAAGAAAAAAGTACATATTTTTTTATTTAAGAACCCTGTATATTATTTTACCATTAAAAAGATCTTTAAATGAGCTTTAAGAAAATACCACATTAAGTAAATCTAACTTTATTAGTTTCGGAAATATGACCATCCAAATCAGGTATTTAGGTAATTTTTAAAAGTACCGCCATTTTGTAATAGGTGAAGATATTGACTTAATATTCTAGGGTTATAAAGTACTCGTCAGGAGCTTTAAAATGATGTATCACTCGACCCGCCTTCTCATTTAAGAATTTTGGGGTGGTGGCCCTGGTGGTTAAGGGGTTAAAGGGCGCCGTCAATTTTTGTAAAAAACGTTCCCCCTCAATAAATATCTTGACGTGTTTCGGCGATTTTCTCAAATCTGTCTCGTTTCGAAGATAACTTGAGTGGAAAGTTTTCAAATGAACACCCTGTATAAGGGAAAAAAGCTTTAGATTTTACCTCGAGGTTTAGAGCAATAAACCGAGAGCTAAACAGATTTTTTTCCTTGTATAATACGCAATTTTTTTCTGTGACGACTTATTATTAAAGAAAACATAATATGATTATAATATTAATTTTGACATTTGTGACATACGTATCTAAGACGTTTTTGGCAAAAGAACTTTTTTACACCTATTTTAACTTTTAGTCCTTTAGTCCTCTTTACTAAACTCAACTCAATACAAAAGTAAGCTAATTTAACAGTAAACGCGACATCAACTAAACCAAAAGATCAAGTCACCATAAATTCTGCTATTACTACTTATTGACCTATTGCGAGTTGATTTAATAGAGATTATTGAGAATTAATAACAATAATAATGACTTCAGATTTCTCAGAAATTAAAATCATCACATTGATCCGGGAACAATATTATAGTGTATGCCACACATCACAGTTGGGTCGTATTCGAATCCTGAATATTCTAAATAGTATTCAGAATACATTTTGCTGGTATTCGAATACACTTGTGTGTATGGTATTCCGTATTCGGCAGAATAGTTTTTTTGTTAGTATTTGGTATTCTGTATTCGAACTTTTAAAGTAAATAATTTTTTTTCGAGTATTCGAATATCGGCGTCCCAAGTATTCGAATAACGAAATGTGGAAGCAGTAGCACTCCTAAAAATATTACGGTGGAAAAACAGCAGCGCAAAGCAATAACAAGCAATAATAATTAATATGGAAACCTTGAGAAGAGAGATTAAAAGTGAGGGCCTTTTTTATCTTTGGACAAAACACGAAAGCTAAAAGCCTAAATACTAACGTACCGTGGGTGTCTTAAACGAGGTAAGAGGAAGTTTGTTGACACGGGACTTAAATACTTGAAGATTTGGGGGAAGGAAAGACCTCCGCGGGCAGCAGGTTCCACAATCTAGAAACTCTAGGGATAAAAGAACGAACAAAGTGAGAAGTTCCGGAGCCTGTCCAGTTGGACCGTATAGGGATGCATACGCGCGGAACCACGAGTTTCTCTGTTGGGAACCGTAAGTGGAGGAACTATACTGAACAATTCTTCAGAGCAGAAGCCATGGAAGTACCTATAAAAAAGCGATAAATCCCCCACAGGCCGACAATGGGCAAGAAAGGGAAGCCTTTCTGTAAGTGAAGGATCATTAATGAGACGAATAGCTCTTCTTTGAATAGAATCCAGAATGCTTAGGGTTGTAGGGGACGCCATGCCCCAGATATGAGAACAATTTTCCAAGGGAGGTCGGATTTGGAACACATATAAAGTGTATAAATTAGAAGGGAAAAAATACTTTTTGGCTCGAAAGAAATCCAAGCTTTTGAAGCTGCCGTGGCTATAGATACAATGTATTTATGCCAGTTAAGGTTACTTTCAAATGTGACGCCCACAAGATTAAAGGTGTCTTTGCTCTGTAATCTGGATATAAGTGAGCGATAGTCGGTAAATAAAGGCATTACTAATGAGTAAGAAAGAAACCAATAGTCATTGGCTATCTGGATCCTTAACATTTAACATACCATGGAACGTCCTTTCCTTCAGTTTTGTTGTGACTTTTTCTAATTTAATGAATAATTTTTGTGTTATTTAAAATTCGTTCATTATTGTAGCTTTCGATATTTAAAAAAACACTTACTATTTTTAAATTAATATTTTATTGTAAATAAAGGTTAATTAAATATAATTTGTACAAAAATAAAGAAAGAGAATACATTTCCTAAAGTCTATACGGAGTAAATCTTGTATTTTTGGAGGTCTTTCTTGTGGGACCACAACGTGCTGCTTCAGTTTTCTTGAGTAGTTTCTTTGCGTCGACGATTTTACCAATTTTACTAGAAACATCTTTCTTTCCGTTTGTAGAAAAAAGTCTGGCATAATCCTGACGACTTACTCTTGTAGTCATTCCTGGCTGAGTCCACAGAGCAAACATCTGTTTCTGTTCTTCGGTTTTGGCATCTTCAAATCGTTTCAGTAGCATAAGATCTCCTTGTACAATCGAACGGAAGAATGGAGAACTCCTAGCTGTTGTCAGCAATGATGCAGGATCCAGAAGTCTCAATATAACACACCAAATCTCAACAGGGAGATTTGGCATTACAGCGGTATAGGCACTCACAAAAGGAAGCCATTGGTACATGATGAAGTAGTTGACAGTAGAGCAGTTAAGAAAATAATGACGTGTGAGCCAGGAATCCTGCCTTATATACCAAAGATTGGTGTAGTCATCCGCAAAGTATCCATTGAAGTATGACAGCTGAAAAAACACTCCTTATTGAACCAGAAATTTTTAGCAGGGCCTAATATCTCTCAGACAAAACAAAAAACAACACAGCAGAGTATTCAGTTTTATATAGCGTCTGAATAAGCCACAATAATTATTAAGTTTCAAATGTGAAGACCACGCGGAAAATCGATGAATGTCCATGAAACAAGAAATGTTTAGGAGAGTGTTTTTTAACATTAAATATTGACATGTACCAAAGATTATATATGTTTAGTTAGCCATTAGGAAAAAATATTAAGTTATTTTTGTGTAACCATTTTACATTGTTAATATATTTTTGTATAGTAGAAATTTACCCCGGCAGGAATAAACAAATGAGAATCAAGAGTTTCTGGTTACTAAAGCAGAAGGTTGTAATTAGAGATTATGTATTTACTGAAGGGGAGGATAACCATCTTTATAGCGGACAAGTTAGAAAAGTGGCAATTCCGATTGTACCAAGTGGGATGGCGCCACCAGTAGCCAGTGAGAGAGATTGCGGTTATTTTTTCCTTTTTTATTTTGTATCTCCCACTCTAATAATTCATGCTCATTGGTTAAAAAAATCTCCTCTGGCTGCTGACTGGCGCACACCTTAAGTTCCCTGCACCTTTGGACGGACACTTTTGCTAAAACAGTTTTCAGATGGATTTATCCTCCCACCACCATCCATAATTCAAGAATTCAGAGAATTTACATTTTGTAACCTACAAAATGGCACTAAAATTAACATTTTATAACCTCGATTTTCTTTAAGAATGACATTTTCGGTTATCATACAGGGTTTTTCCTTTCTAAAACTCGAGTTCAAACACCTATGGTAAAATCTTGATTGACGCTTTGGACTTAAATATTATTGTTTTTTATGTACAAATGAGGATAACTTTTAAATAAATAAACATTTTATATAATTTATTAATATCACAGCCAAAAAAAAATATAATAAATTATTTTTAACTTCTTTTAAAATCAACAGATTTTTTTTTTCATTTACAGTCCCCTCATTGCATTGGAAAATTAAGTGGAATTTCTAGAGAAAACCCTTTTTATTTTCGATGCAAACAATGACAAATCGTGACCCGATTCCTGTTTCTTCCATCTTGCCAAAATGTTTTGATAATGTTTTGAACCGTATTAACACAAAAAAACGCCTTAAATATACTGATTTAATATGAATCCTCTTGTTTAGCTTCGTTGTATTGGTTGAATTCATCTGAAAATAAAATCCTCTTCATACATATTTAGGCAGCTTCAAAAGAAACATCAGGAAATTATTCTTGTAATCTATTTAAAATTGTATGGTGAACTGGTATTACGTTTTTGCTTTATAAAGACTATAATTTCTATCACGAATGTAATAAATTATGTAATTGCTGCTATTTTTTGGGTCACATTATTGGTATACGGACTAAAGCTTTGAATGAACATGGACTTTTTAACTTATATGTTGTACTTACTTTTATACAATTTTAAGGCTTCAGAGTGGTTCTTTCATTTGCTTTATGAGGGCTATCATTGTTTAAAAGATACTTTTACAACAGTAATAATAATATTCTTTAGCCAAATATAAATAGAAATTTTTTAATTTAACAACAAATCTGTCACCTACAAACTATTTTGACGTAATCAAATAAAATTAATTTAAATGTGTCAAGGTACGAAATCACTTTATTCTGGTATTTTTTTTCGTCTGGTTTGCTTAAATTAGAAAAAGAAAACAGTTTCCACTAGGGATAATATTTCTACTATAATAAGACTTACCTAAGAAAAACTATTGTTAAAAATAAAACTTAGGTAGGCGCCTTTTATATTCGGGAAAAACAATGAATGTCCAATTTTTATAAATATCTTATTAAACCTAAACTAAATTGTATTATTCTTAAGGCACGAAAACGTAACTGAATAACTATTATTTAGAAGTGATATTAATAATTGTTGTAATTAAAAAATATGGTATAATTTTTCGCAAAATTTGCATCTGTTAATTATTAAGTAATTGGACCTTCATCGTTCTTTCAAGTAACTTTTTAAACGCTTTTTTAGACATAAATTTTACCAATATTCCCGTGTACTTAGGCACTACAATATGCATCAACTCAGTTATATATACTCCAAAAATATTGATTTAATGAAAAAAATTGACTTAAATCGTTTTCCCCGTTGTGGTCTTCATGTATTTTTGTCTTTTTTTTTAATATGTTTTAAACAGACTTTTTTTTATTTAAAAGATAGTAGAATGCCCTGCTAACATTTTTTTACGAAACTAGATAAGTGTTTTTCCAGCCGTCATGCTCCAAAGGATACTTCGCGGATGATTACACCAATCTTCGGTATATAAGGCAGGATTCCTGGCTCACACGTCATTATTTTCTTAACTGCTCTACTGTCAACTACTTCATCATGTACCAATTTCTTCCTTTTGTGAGTGCCTATACCGCTGTAATGCCAAATCTTCCAGTTGAGATTTGGTGTGTTATATTGAGACTACTGGATCCTGCATCATTGCTGACAACAGTTCGGAGCTCTTACATTTTTCCATTCGATTGTACAAGGAGACCTTACACTACTAAAACGATTTGAAGATGCTAAAACTGAAGAACAGAAACAGATGTTTGCTCTGTGGACTCAGCCAGGAATGACTACAAGAGTAAGTCGCCAGGATTATTCCAGACTTTTTTCTACAAACGGAAAGAAAGATGTTTCTAGAAAAATTGGTAAAATCGTCGACGCAACGAAAGCTATTCAAGGGGAAACCTGAAGCAGCACGTTGTGGTCCCACCAGAAAGACGCCCAAAAATACAAGATTTAATCCTTATAGACTTTAGGAAATGTAATTTATTATTTTATATTATGTACATATTATATTCAGCTGACCTTTATTAAAAATAAAATATGAATTTAAGAAAAGTAGTGTGTTTTTTTAATAACTTGCAACCCCACAAACCATAAAATAATATATTTTAGGGTCAAGGCGCAGGGCAACAGTTTTACGAAAAATTTGTGCATGAAGTCGGTAAATCAATGTATAGGTAGACCAGTTAGACATAGGAATGATTATGCTACTGTGCTGTTACTGGACGAACGCTACGGTAAGGACAAATACTAAAAACGCATTACCCGATTGGATAAAACGATCACTAGTAGCGTTTGTGATTTTAAAGAAGCTTTTGAACTTGTTAATAAAGGTAATTTAATAATAATTGACAAATGTGTGTACAGGGTTATTTATTTTAAAGTAAACAGAGCCCTATTTTTGAATTTCCCTGTACTTTTGAACAAACGAACATATCCATTTTGTGTATTTTTGTTCTGCCGAATTGAATAATTTAATCAAAAGAGTTACAGCACGAGTGACGTATTTTTTTAAATGGAATACCCCATATATTTTTATATCAACGGATAGAGATTTTCACGGAGCACTCGGTGATAGAGGGGTTGCTGGGTTGGCTTCCCTGCAATTCATTAAAAAAACTGCATGATACCGGAAAGGATAGTTTCACCTGAAAATTCCACACCACTGTTTTTTGACCAATCAAATGTGTAGTTTGGTTGCATTACCATGACAACACAAGTATTTATCGGAAATTTTTTTCTCCTGCCTGGGGTACCCTGGAGCGAATTATAGTGGAAATTTTTTGACATAATCATTGAATTTGTTTTAACGTCATGTCTGTCATTCACATACATAATTAAAGAAAATGTTATTTTGTACCAGTTGTAGTATTTCAGACATAACATAATATAAAATAATGTAAGGTTTTAAGACCCTAAATGACAATTTTATACAACTACAGTTAGTAAAATAATATCATAAGACTGAAGTACTAGACATAAGTGAAGAGCAAACGAAAGCAAGGTATGGGTCTAAAAAATTAAAATAAACTATTTTTACCAACTGTAGTAATATAAGGTATATATAATATAAAAGAATAAACAATGATAAGCTCTAAAATTACTATATATTTGCAACTACAATTGGTAAAATGGAAAATATTTATTTTATAGTAAAATTTTTAAAGCTCGTGTCAAAGTTACAAATATTAATTTAAAAGAATATTATTTAACACAAACTTGGTGTGAAATTTTTCTACCGAATACCACATGTTCTTAGATTATTCAGGGAAATTTTTTCTCTGCGCCATGAAAATATTCGTGACCTTGAAAACATTTCCGGAAATAAATTTAGCACTAGTGGTATTACAAGTAAAATAAATAATAGTTTAAAAAACTAAAAACACGCTTTTATATGCAACCGAACTAAAAATTAGAAAATAATTTTTCATTAAAAAATATTGTCACTTCATAGTAAAAGCGTGGGGTGCTTAATATATTAAATGTTATAATTATTATATTTTGCCAATATCTATGATGGAAAAGTTATGAAAAATAGTAAAATGCACCCCACGCTTTTTACTATGAAGTGACAATATTTTTTTTAATGAAAAATTATTTTCTAATTTTTAGTTCGGTTGCATATAAAAGCGTGTTTTTTTAGTTTTTTTAAACTATTATTTATTTTTCATTTTTTAGTTCGATATGCATTTATGTATGTATAAAGTTTGAAATGTTGCCAACAGATGGCAACCCACTAAAAAAATTTTTTTCGCCATTTTGTCAAGAGTAGCAAAGTTTTTCAGATGGACTTTCTGAAAATAACCTAATATAAAATTTGAGTAAAATCGATTCAGATCGAACTCTTGAAATGGCCGGTGGTTGGTACCACTGGGACGTACAGGTGACAGATGACACTTGGTGGTATCAAGCAGTGGTTATAATAATATAATGGAATTTTTTTTTCCTGGCGATCCAAAGCAGGATAACGGGATACTGTTTGCAGATTATTGCATTGTCATGGGTCCTTAATACGTGTGCAAAGTTTCAAAGAAATCGAATAGCTGGAAGTTGGTTAAAAATTAGGCTCAAAGATTCCGTTACATTCATAGATGGATAGATAGATGGATAGATAGTTACAACCCAAGTTAATAAAAGCGTGTTAAAAACCCGACTACCACAGGTCACAGGTGCTTTTTGTCAAAGTCAAGAATTTTAAAAATATGTTTATTACTTTTTGGATATATCACATTATTTTTAGCATACAATATAATTTGAAGCCGTTCTTCTGATGAAATCCTCATTATAAAAGTGCTCCAAAAGTAAAAAACGTATTTTTAAAATTATTGACTTTAACAAATAGGCACCAGTAACCCGTGGCAGCCGGGTTTTTCAGGAAACTATTCTTATAGTATCATGCAGTTTTTAAAAAATTGCATCAGATCCGCAGGAAATAATCCCAGCAACCCCTATATCACCAAATTCCTCGTGAAAATCTCTATCCATTGATATAAAAATATACAGGGTATTCCATTTAAAATATACGTCACTCGTACTGTAACTCTTTTGTTCTTGTTTCAAATGTTTTGCTGATTATATTATTGAATTCTCCGGAAAAAATACACGAAATGGCTATCTTCGGTTTTTCAAAAAGTACAGGGAAGTTCAAAAATAAGGCTCTGTTTTACTTTAAAAGAAATAACCCTGTACTAATAGTATAGGTAAAAGTTGGATAATTTTGAATAATGTTTTTTTTTTGTTTTAGTTTTTTCAAAAACAGGAATCAAGAAAAAAGAAGAATTAAGTTAAAAATTATTTATTCATTTTATTACAGTTATCTCTTATTTGATACTATTTCTATACGTTTTCTCTTAGAGTAAGTGTTCAATCTTATCTTCCAGGCTCTCTTGCAATAAAAGAAAAATGTAAATTTTATATTTTTATAACATTAATAAATATTTTTAATTACAAAAAACCTACCACATTTTTGTCTTTTCATTATGGGTATGTACTTTTTAGGTTTTACACCACCTATTAGACAATCCACTGAGCATATGTTCTTTGAATCGTCTATTTGTCCACATAAATTATTTATCATATCTTTTATCATAACTGTCCTAAAAAAATATTTAAAACTGAGTCAAATTACAGGAGTAAAATAGCTTAACATTTTTTATATTAATATTTTTATAATCGTAGATTTACTTGTTTTTAATACTACTAAATTTTATTTAAAATATTTCTAAAATTGATCATACCACTTCGAAACGCTTAATGCAGAATGTTTACCAATGCGTGGAAAGGAGATGGACTAAAGCAACAAGAAAGCGAGTCTTAACTCTCATCATATCTGAAATTTTTACATGCAGGCATTATCTGCCTAATCGCTACCCGCTAGTGTTCAACATACTGAATGCCAGTTTGAACGTATCAAACTGGCATGACGTGTATACGTCTAAATAAAAGAAAACTGCAGAACCAGTAACACTGACAAATATTTATTAACAGTAAGGATTCCTAAGGTTCTAACTGCACTCAATGTTCCTATCAACTGAACGTTGATAGGAACATTGGGTTCAGTTAGAAGACTTCAATAGTGGTTTAGCTAAGTAAATATTTTTATGTGTAAAGTTATTAACAAATGAACCAGATCAATAAATATAACCACCCACTAAACTGATCCTACCTAGTGACGTGTCCAACTACAGTATTTTCAAGTAGAAACCTAAATACAGAGGGATCTAGAAAAAAGTTAACTTACTTGATTGTTTTAAATGTCCACATTTCTTGAAGCTTTTTCACAACAGATTTTAAATTTTCTTGACTGAACTGCCATGTTACATCTTCATATTCACAAGCAAATAAATTTAAAGGAACTTCATTAGCCATATTATATTCAGGTTTTCTCAAAATATTAACATTATTAAGATAAAAATATATTTTAAAAAAATATTTAAAAAATAAATACAGGGTGGCTCACCATATTCAACACGGTCTGTAGCTGGATAACCATGGGGTTTTTAAAAAAGTAAATACTGAAACATATACAGGTCGGATAAGGCCACAGTATAAAATTATTTTACACTATACAGGATGTCTCAAAAAAGTGTGACGTATCAAAGTTATATTTTTTTAAATGGAACACCCTATATTTTATGACGGTTTTAGATTCTACTTAAAAAAATAACTCAAGTTTGTTTTTAGTACTAAGTGTCTAATTTTATTCGTTTTTGTGATATTTGATTTTTTTCAAAATGCAGGGGTGCAATTAAATTAATTTTATTTTAACAATATAAACTCCTTAAACTTTAAAATTTGTTACAAGATTAGGAAAAGTCTGCCTTATCATACGTAGGTCATATCGAGATCATAGATTATACAGGGTGATCAAAAATAATTTCAGATTTTTTAGAAAGTCAAATTGCAATATCTCTCTTATTTTAAATGGAACACCCTGTATTTTTTTACACCACATGATGACAAACCAAATGCTCTTTCAAATGGTGTATAGGTTGCCTATACCTATCTTTTATACTTTTTAAGTAAATTCCGTTTTAACATATTTTTATTCCAAATGTCTATTTAAATGTAAGTAGGCTGTGATATAGCTATGCCTATTTACTAAGCCGTTATTGCAAAATGTAAATTTGTTGGAGAAAAGCAAATTAAAATTTTGTATTATCTGCCACTATGGTTAAAATTCACAGAAAAAAACTTCATTAGTTGCTTATAATGCTACTGCCAATAACACTTATTTCAGCTGAATGTGGTAATGATAAAACTTGTGTTTTTAAACAATCCTAATAACGCCTCTGGTTAGTTATGACGACATTCTGTCACCTATAACTCGTTTCTTCCATTATGCATAATCACTGTGTCAATTTTTTTAAAGCAACTATTAAGGTTATCAGATGGTTTCTCCTGGAATATTTTTCAGGATTAACTCTAGACTAAAGTAAACCATTTTTTCCACATCCTACCAGTATTGTATTATCTTGTTGTTTTAGAAGAAGGGTTTTTATTTAAAATCATTAAAGTTTCTTTTAAACTGACTAAAACACTAGTAATCAATAAATGATCGTTGTTATTTTCTTAAGAAAAATATTCATGGCTGCTATGTCACAGCCAACTTTAATTTAAATAAACATTTGGACTAAAAATTTGTAAAAACAGATTTTACTAAAAAGCACAAAAGATAGGTATAGGCAACCTATACACCATTTGAAAGAGTATTTTATTTGTCATCATGTGACATAAAAAAATACAGGGTGTTCCATTTAAAATAAGAGAGATATGGCTATTTGATTTTCTGAAAAATGGAAATTATTTTTTGCTCACCCTGTACAATATTTGATCTTGATTTGACCTACGTATGATATGGCAGACTTTTTCTTATCTTGTTATACATTTTGAAGTTTAAAGTGTTAAAGTAAAATCAATTTAATTTTACCTCTGCATTTTTCAAAAAAATCAATTATCACAAAAACGAATAAAATTAGATACTTAGTACTATAAACAAACTTGAGTTATTTTTAAAGTAGAATCTAAAACCGTCATAAAATATAGGGTGTTCCATTTAAAAAAATATAACTTTGATACGTCACATTTTTTTGAAACACCCTGTATAGACTAAAATAATTGTATACTGTGGTCTTATCCGACCTGTATATGTTCCAAAATTTACTTTTTTAAAAACCCCATGGTTATCCAGCTACAGACCGTGTCGAATATGGTGGGCCACCCTGTATATAAAACTTCTTTATACCTTGGATTTTCTTTAACATCTAACAATTCCTCAATTATCTTGACACCTTCCTTGTTTGACCCAATTGAAAATAAGATGCCCATAATATAGCGAATTTGATGCCATAAAAAGGCATTTCCTTTTATTATTGCCACGTAAACCGAATCTTCTAAAAATGTTGAAAAACTCCTACAGAACTCTATCACAAATAAAGGTTTTTTGATTGGTTGGGAAATGGAAAAAAATAACAAAAGTTAATAAATTCTTATTATTTATAAACCTATTTTTTTTTTTTTTTGGGAAAGTTAACAAAGTGGGAAGTTGTGGACATCTCCGGTTGAATTATAAAGGGATGCATAAGTGAGGGACTGGGGTTTAATAAATATAAGTTGCTAAGGGGGTCCACCATTCCCTTATCACCTTTATTCATGTTAAAAATTTAAACTATACACCAATAGCAACTTTTTTTAATCCTTGGACAAACCACGAAGGCTACAGGCCTAAATACTAACGTACCGTGGGTGTCTTAAGTGAGGTAAGAGGGAGTTTGTTGACATGGGACTTAAATACTTGAAGATTTGGGGGAAGGAAAGACCTCCGCGGGTAGCCGGTTCCAACAAAGTGGGAAGTTCAGGGCCTGTCCAGTTGGACCGTATATGGATGCATACGCGCAGAACCACGAGTTTCTCTGTTGGGAACCATGAGTGGAGGAACTATACTGGACAATTCTTCAGAGCAAAAGCCATGGAAATACCTATAAAAAAGCGATAAATCCCCCACAGCCCCACGATGAGCAAGAGAGGGAAGCCTTTCTGTAAGTGAAGGATCATTAATGAGACGAATAGCTCTTCTTTGAATAGAATCAAGAATGCTTAGGGTTGTGGGGGACGCCATGCCCCAGATATGAGAACAATATTCCAAGGGAGGTCGGATTTGGGACACATATAAAGTGTATAAATTAGAAGGGGAGAAATACTTTTTGGCTCGAAAGAGAAATCCAAGCTTTTTTGAAGCTGCCGTGGCTATAGATACAATGTGTTTATGCCAGTTAAGGTTACTTTCAAATGTGACACCCACAAGATTGAAGGTGTCTTTGCTCTGTAAAACTTTACCGCTCATAAGTAGAGGATGAGTATTTGATGACTATTTTCGCGACAAGGAACATGATTGTGTTTTGGATGCATTAAATGGACGAGAAAGATACCTGATCGTAAGAAATTCGAAAGAGCCGGGTTAAGATTGATGCAAGTTCTGGAGCACATTTTTTAAAACGATTGCTGGTATGCCATTCAGCCCAGACGATTTCTTGGTGTTAAGGGAAGAAAGGATATGCTTAATATTTTTTACTTTAAAAATAATATCGGGCATTTTATGAGGAACTGGGGTAACCACTGGAATTGGATGATTTACGGCAGGGTTAATGGTTGAATTGGCAGCAAATTGTTTATCAAATAGTTCTGCCTTTCCTTTAGCGGTAGAAATAATTTTATCTTCCAAAGTTAGTCGTGGAAAAGAACTGGTACAAAAATTCCTACTTATGTTTTTCGCAAAGACCAGAAGCAACTGTTTATTGGTACAATAATAATAATTATGACAATAATACCTATATCCTAATGTTAATGAAACAGTTCAAAACAAAAATTTGCTTTTGCAAACATAACTTACCATTTTTTTCATTGTTATTTGGGTCTAATGGAACTATCCTAAAATCAAGCAAGTTTCTGACGAACTGTACTACTCCATTACCCACATCCATTTTGGCAAAATTTCTAAAGTCATGAGTACCAACTAGCATTTTTGAAGCTTGAGCCATTTTCTAGAAATTAACGAAATAATCTTAATTTTACATGTATTAAATTTATACTAAATTTTTACTAACCTCAATATCCAAATCCCCCTTTGGAAAATAATATTTGTATGTCCTGCTTATGCAATTAAATCTTGCACTAAAGTCAGCTTGTTGAGGTGCCCAAGCAATACACTGAATATTACTAGGTAGAACTCGGTTTAAAATTTTGCAATAGTCAATTTCTTTGTCTAATTCATGTTCATTTTCTGCACTTAGTTTACTTCTTACATCAATTGAAATGACCTAAAACATAAATGAACTACTTTGAAATAAAAACCGGATCATTTGAAACCAACCCCTCAGCAACTGCCTAAATGATGAAATGTTGGTTTATTTAATGTTTTAACATTTAAAAACAAAATGTCTCTTTTATCAATAAAATCTAAATAAAAATAATAAAACAAAAGCTTCATATAAACTACATGCAACATTTTAAAACCCAATTTTACTGTACTAAAAAATTTCTTACTTGTCCAAAAGAACTAACACCCTTATCTGTTCTTCCACATCTGTGGTAATTCGAAGAATTTCGGTCTTTTATAAGACAAGTTTTTGTTAATGCTTGAAATAGATGATATTCAATGGTATTTGTAGAATCTTCTTGTATGGCAAATCCTTGGTATTCCCAACCCAAGTAGCATAAGTGTAAAAGGATATGCCTAAACCTAGACCTAAAAACATTACCTAGTTTTATTGAGCAACTCTTCTAAAAACCCTTGAGGGGACATTTGAAGAAAGTGTAAATAATGACCTACATCCTTATTAATTATCTCTTTAAGAACCCACACCAAACATTTATCCCAAAAAGAGTTTTAAATTATACTTACTTTGAAAAATCAAAGTTTTTATTATTGCCCTCTGATGTAACAGAGACATTTGATTTGCTTATAATATTTTGAAGTTGCAGATTGTGTGCTTCTAGAGACTGAATTCTTGCAATGAGCTCCTAAAAATTTAAACCTTCTAAAGTTGCTGTTACAAATGCGGGAAAAATGTGTTGGTGGCGAAATAAATATTATTTAGGCATACTAAAATTTCTACAAGTATGCTGAAACCTAGGGTATTCTTTGCACATATATACTGACAGTTCTTTTTTAAATAACTCTACCGTTTGATATTCAATGGTAAAAAGTAGAATTACCATTGGAAATCTAAAGTTTTAAGAACCATACCTCTTTGGAAAAGTTTTCTAATTCCTCAGTGGTACTAGACCTATTTTTCTTTTTAATTTTAACACTATAATCCATACCTATGTTTAAAATATCTCTAGAGTAAAAAGATAAACTAAACTAAAATCAAATATGAAAACAATGCAGAAAAGAAATGTTTAGGTTAGGTCACAAACTCATGGTACTGCTAAATGTTTCGTTAATCGGATGAATAGTTCATTATTATATTATTACGAAACATCGCTAAAGCCCGGCTGTCATGAGAGCGGTTTTCCGCTCGCGGATGATAATTCAGCGTTGTGATTGGTTAGTGCAAATTTAAAATGCTTTTCCCGCAATAACAACGCTGAATTATCATCCGCGAGCGGAAAACCGCTCTCATGGACAGCCGGCTTAAATGCATACCTGCGATTGGAAATGTTCGCTATTCAAAGAATGTTAAAAAGCGAACGACCTACATACCTCCATTCTCCAAAAAACAGAATGGAAATCGAAAAGGAAGGAAAACAAACTGCACCTTCAGCTTAGTTCATAAGCTTGCGATATGCGAATTGCGAATCGTGTTCTGATTGGTCCATTTGTAACGAAACATTCGAAAGTCGTTAGAAATTGACCAACCAGAACACGTTTCGCGATTCGCAAATCGCATTTCGCAAGCTTGTGAACTAAGCTTCAAGCTGTTTTTACGAATGGAATACGCTATATAACAATGGCAACATCGCAATATCTATGTTTACCAAATTGCAAGCTTGCATTTGCAACATCTGGCGACACCGTTTTTTAACAATTAAAAAAAGGAAAACTTTTGGGAATCTTATGGTATAGAACTGATTATAGTGATTATTTGTATTTTTGATAGTACTAGTAAGATTCGTTATAGCCACTTACCGAAAAAATGGACGTGCTACGAAAGTAAGTTAATTATTTATTGAATAATGATTTAAAATAGTTTTCCAAATTTTAGCATCTGGTAGTTTCTGAGATACCGGACACATCGCCGATTTTAATCAAATTTTACACACAGATTGTTTAATAAAGCACTGATCACAACTATGTAATTCCTTTTTTTGGAAACCCCTATTTTTGTTTTTGTGGAGACAACCGAGACCCCACTTTGACTTAACCACAAATTAGGGCTCTCTTAAAGCATTAAGCATTCACAAATTCAAGAATTTTTTGATAAATATGCAGTATTATTTTACTGGACAGACTTATTGTCAAGAGTTTCATTATTTAAATTTGTTTTTATCCAAAAACACCCTTTAAGATGGAAAAAAATAAGTAAAGATTGAACAGCTTTTTAAAAGTATTTATTGTTGTTATCTGTATTCTGTTTGAACACAGAGCACGTCGTTTTAAAATTAAAAAACTGGTAATTGTCTAGAAAGTTGCGGTATTCATTTTGACGAATTTTTCAACTTAAATGATTGACATTTTGAAAAAAAAAAATTGTGATCAGCGCCCCAAAAATCTCCTGTATACCAAAATTATTTATAATCAGAGTTGCATCAACCTTCTAGATAATTATACAGGGTGTGCTTTTTAAAACCTGCCATGGCTGTATTTTCTTAACTACTGCAAATATGAAAAAAAAAAGAAAAATACCGTATTCATAAAGAATACCAGAAAATCTCCAGTTAAATTAATATAACATTAATTAACAATTCATAATAAATTAAAATTACACTCTCTATAGAGCTAACCCGTCTCCATAAGAAGTTCTGAGTGGCTTTCCAGTGACGCAAATAGAGCGCTCCCGAGTAGCTCAGGAGCATTTCCTGTTCTACTTTATGGCAGTTCCAGTGACTGAAAGTGTTATGCACCTGAGCTACTCCGTCTTTCTTTTCTCTTGCCCCTCATGCACCAACCCCTCTTTTGGTTTTTGTGCTTCAAACGTGTTTTTTTATGGTTAAGGATGGATTTTTTAAATTATTTATTTAAAATTAAATTAGATATTCAAAAGAAATTAATATTATAAAGCCAAGAAAGGTCAAAAACAACGAAATTTTAAAATTTCTTAAAGTATCTCTCTTCCTTGTCTAAGGATGCGTTAGAAGTGACTAACTTTTAGAGCAGTTCAAGAGCTTCATCCCTGGAGCGTGACGCACAAAATTTTTCGTCACTGGAAAGCTATCCTGGTTAGATGTGTTGCACAGAAAGCGCTTAACAACAAAGACCAGCTGCTATTACTTTTTTCATCAACAAAATAAAGGAATGAGAATTAACCAAAACTTTATATTCGGGCGGGTTAGCTCTACAGGGGGTATTATTTTAATTCACTATTACATTTTATATCCCCAAAATATAGTTCCTTATCTTATATGTGACTCAAACAAAGCATGGTATATCTCCAAGGATATCCTAGTGTCATCAGTTTCTATAGAAACCATTCTTATGACAAAATAGAGGATGCCAGATGTTTACAGACCTGATTAAATTGAGCTCCCCACTTCAATCATTTCAATCGCAGCTATGATGGCAATTCTAAGCTTGATTTTTAAGGATGATTTACATCCAAACAATTAGATTTTTCATGTTATTTCATCGCCTTTAGTTAAGTGATCAAATTTTGAATTACCCTGTATAAGAAAAGCAACAAGTATGACCTTGTTCAGTCTTGATGGGATGACCCTGTATACTTAAATAAATTTTTAATTTTACAGCAATGAAGAAAAGTCATGTGCCCTTACAATGCAGCCCATTACATCATGAAATATAGAATGGAAGTGCACCTGACAAAATGTAGAAAACTTATAATGAGTCGGCCAATGCCAGATTGGTAATATGTGATTTTAACGCCACCCATCGCGTTCCAGAGCCGGAAAAACAGGTATATTAATAGTCTTAGGCTTTCCGCACATGGGTTGGTAAAACAGCGTCGCAAACACGATTTTTACAGGCATCGACAGCAAGTAGGCATATTAGCATGTCCGATCTCAGCAATCCGCGTCCTTTAGTAAAAAATGCAATACAGAACCGTTTTTTGTATTTTGTTTACAGTGTGTGATTTATTTTGTGATTGTGTCTGGTTTTCACAAGGGAAAATTAGTTTTACTTCAAGAAATGTTTGTACCAGATGGATTTGTTTAATATTAGATTTGTGGACGAGGTTGAAGAATGTCCTCTGTACTTTTAAGTTATACTTTAAAAGAATATTTGCGAAAGATTACACAGAAAGGGCTTGGAATGAAATAACAATTGTCACAAATTAAGAGTGCAAATCGGAATGTTGGGATACATTTTTCAAAATACCCGTTTGTTTAAGTCATTTGCAGCTATAGGACTTGCTTTACAGCTCCCTTTGTATGCTCTAAATTAGAATATTGTGCTCTAGTTTGGTCTCCTTTCTACAGTAAATACAAATATTCATTAGAAACGGTACAAAGTCGCTATTTAAAATGCAAATACTTTCGGGAAACAGGTACATATCTATACAATGCCCGGGAATTTTTAAGAAATTATTATAATGTTCCTTCTTTGGAAAAAAGCGTATTTTTATAATTCTTCTTCATTTACATGGGCTTATTCACAATTTAGTTGATAATACATATATGGTAAATAACCTAAACTATAGAGTACCAAGATTAAATAGAAGATGTTATGAGACATTTTACTGTAGAAGGGCAAGATCAAATCTAGCTTTAAGTGCCCCATTATATAGAATGCAACAACTGCATGATCGACACTGCCAGAGCATAGATATATTTAATATAATTAATATATCTATAATATTCGGTAAATTACGAGAACATACCGTAATTTAAGAAAATTTTAAGAAACATTACTTTTTATTAGCAGGTATTAGTATCCCCGTTTTGTGTAGCAAGCAAAGGGAAGTTTACTGGTTTACTTGAATGCAGGGTTCACAGATATACAGGGTGTCAAAATCAAATTCAAATTTAAATATTTATTGATGAATGCTCGTCACAATAAAGCTACTCACTACTCAAAATTAGCTTGTGTAATGACTTGGAAAAATGGTCCAGGGATCCCTAACTACTAGTTTCATTACAAAAATTCTTTAAATAAATTAAAAATATTTATTTTACTTTGACACCCTGTATATTATTATTATTAATATTATTATTATCATAACCATTAATTAGCTGACACCCTGTAAAATGAACATACATATGTAAAACAAAATATTTATTTATTTATTTAGGTACTGGACATTTACAAGGATTACAAGTATAGATAATTGCTACACAAAATACTAATTAACTTAATAAATAAATAAATAATCATGTATATAAGAATATTATAAAAGTGACTGGATCTCTGTTGCTATAATGTTGTTATTTGTTGCTAGTACCACCATGAAAACTGTCCAAGTCGAAAGGAAGTAGAGCTGCAAGTTTATGCCGAAGCAGGACTTGTGAATCCCGTAGCCAATCAGGCACCTCTGCCCGGTCACATAGACACTAGTTGGGATGACGTAAGTTTTTTGTTAGAATTGTACTTTTTAAAAATTATGATTATTATTTATTTTATTTGTAACAAAATTTCGCTGTTGTTGTGTGTTAAATCAATACAAATTTGTTTTTAAATGGTTTCACTTCGCCCAGTTTATTTATTTATTTGTTTGTCTGGTCATATTCAGTCATTGGAATTGATTTTCGCTACACACGATTAATCTTGATGATAATACAAATAATACATTTTTTATAATTGTAAATCCAAGATGGCCGCTGATACAAAATGGCGGATTAAAAATTACGTCACTACAACCTTAATATGGGTATCAAATTAAAGGGCTTGATTCGTAGAATAGAGCTTACCATTTTTTTTTGTTAAACAATTTTATTACAATAAAAATGATGTAGATTATGTACCAAAAGCTAAAAAAGAATTCGGTAAGTCATACCTACCAGATCAGATCGCACCAATCTTCTCATCAATCTGGGGTATTAATCAGACAAATTATACAATCGTTGGAACTTGAAATTTCTATCATAATATTTAAGCTGAGTTTATAGATTGACATTTTCGTTACCGATCGCCGTTTGACGTTTCGGTTTCTGATAAGGTATATGTAGAAACACAAAACGGTTTCAAAATGTACAATGTATAAAACAGTTATATGTTACCTATATAAGAAGCCTTCTGGAATATGCTTCCGTGGTATGGAATCCACACTACCAGTGTCATTCATATACTGTTGAAAGAGTGCAGAATAAGTTATTGAGGTATCTTAACTACAAAGATACGGGAATATACGATTTTATGTTTCAAAGCAGGAATTACTACAGCGTTTTGGGTTGGAAACGCTTGAAAAGAGGCTCATGATTACTAGTATAGTGTATTTATATAAAATTTTGCATAACTTAATAGATGATACTGATTTTTTGGCTTTAATAAAAATTAATGTACCCTCACATAACACTAGGAATACATTGACCTTTTATGTAAGTGCGTCTAACACAAATAGTTTTTAACTCTTCAATGCAAAATATGTGCAGAACTTACAATAACTTACAAGAAAACTGTGATATATTTTCTGTTAGTCTTAGTGAATTAAAAAAACATCTTCTAGAGGTAATATTGTGAAAGTGTCTGTGATAAGTGTAAAACTGTGATTGTAGATATTAGAAGATTAATGGTAAGAAGAGAGGTATCGGGTGCCACTGGCATACTATTCATTTTTTTCTTGGTGGTATGTTTTTTTTATGTCAACAAATGACAATTTTTTAATATATAGTTTATTGGTGTTTTGCATTGTATGCCACTGTCGCCAATGCTCTGCTCTAATTATGTAAATACTGATACTGTTATAAATGAATGTTAATAACCTACTTTGTAATAGGGTTTTATCAAAAACCTGTCAAGTTTGTCCAAAATAAATAAATAAAACGGTAAACAGAAACTATAAATTGACAAATGGAAAGTTGTTGTTTTATCTTCTAATTGAAAACGTCAAATGGCAAACGGAAACAGAAACGTTAATCTAAAAATCCAGCTTTACTCTGGATACGCTACTCCAAACAATTTTATTATTTGTCTGATTTATACTACGGATTGATGAGAAGATTGGTGCGATCTGGTAGCTTGGGCTACCGAATTATTTTTAGCTTTTAGTACATAACTTCCATCATTTCTATTGTAATAAAACCATATATATATATTATTTACTCCCTTTAAAGACAGTCAAAGAAAATACCCTGCTTCTTCTATGCTATCCACCACGACTCTCTCCCCAGACCGGTTTCGCCTGCCATCGAGTCGTGGTGAATAGCATAGAAAACCAGCGTCTACTTATTAGACAAGTTGCCCAGCGGTAGGATATTAAATCCTGCAGGCGAAACCGATCTGGGGAGAGAGTCGTGGTGGATAGCATAGAAAAGCAGGATGTTTTCTTTTGACTGTCTTTAAAGGGAGTAGAATATTTTATATAATACACCAAGACAGTAGGGAATTTTTCCTTGTGCTTCAAAACATTATATATATATATATATATATATAAAAAAAGGGAGAAGGGTAGTCTTGACCGACTAGTTAAACAACAAAATCAGATTAATTATCTTGGGGTATCGGTCCTAGAGGGCTAGTTGAATAAAACTACTTTTGTGCTACTCAAGCTTTCGAAAATTTTTATTTTCTTCATCAGGGCTACAATAATGGAATTAAATTAGTTTAACGAGCTTTTAAGATAACTTAAAATTGTAATTAAAAAAAAAATTAATTAAAGAAAGAAATTATTACTTACTGCTACATGTAATTAAATTGAAGATATTTCTTACAAAGAACAGTTGGCATTTTCACAAAATCAATACCAATTATTAACCATACTGATTAATTTTTTAAAAATTTTTAATTTATGCAGAATGTGTATGTTCTTTGGATGGTATTTGATACCTATAAGATGGCGTGAATGCGTTTTTAAGGATCTTTTTACAGGATTATTTGTTGAACTATTGCTAAGGTTATCTTAATTCTAGTCTTAGTTAAGTTAGGGTTAACTAACTTTTAGGTGGATAATCAATTTTTTAGTAATTAAAATTAGAGCAACCAACCACATGTAATGTTGAGCAAAGCTAAGAAAAAAGCCTGGTTGAAGGCGCTAAAGGTGGAAAAATCAAGAAAAAAGGAAGAAAAACCACTTCAAACCAAAAATCCTCTTCCTTTTAATAATATAAAATGGAAAACTCTTATGACTGTTTATTGTAGGAAAAATTAATGCAAAAATTTGTTAACACATGCTTCCAATTCAGTCCATTGCCAGTGGACCGACCCAGGAATTGAACCTAGGCAGCTATGGATATTGGTAGACAGACTGTACCTGTCACTTACGTCTGTCAACCATATACCCGAGCCGATACTTTTATTTTCTTCATCAGGGCTACAATAATGGAATTAAATTAGTTTAACGAGCTTTTAAGATAACTTAAAATTGTAATTAAAAAAAAAAAAAAATTAATTAAAGAAAGAAATTATTACTTACTGCTACATGTAATTAAATTGAAGATATTTCTTACAAAGAACAGTTGGCATTTTCACAAAATCAATACCAATTATTAACCATACTGATTAATTTTTAAAAATTAAGTATCGGCTCGGGTATATGGTTGACAGACGTAAGTGACAGGTACAGTCTGTCTACCAATATCCATAGCTGCCTAGGTTCAATTCCTGGGTCGGTCCACTGGCAATGGACTGAATTGGAAGCATGTGTTAACAAATTTTTGCATTAATTTTTCCTACAATAAACAGTCATAAGAGTTTTCCATTTTATATTATTAAAAGGAAGAGGATTTTTGGTTTGAAGTGGTTTTTCTTCCTTTTTTCTTGATTTTTCCACCTTTAGCGCCTTCAACCAGGCTTTTTTCTTAGCTTTGCTCAACATTACATGTGGTTGGTTGCTCTAATTTTAATTACTAAAAGAATTGATTATCCACCTAAAAGTTAGTTAACCCTAACTTAACTAAGACTAGAATTAAGATAACCTTAGCAATAGTTCAACAAATAATCCTGTAAAAGATCCTTAAAAACGCATTCACGCCATCTTATAGGTATCAAATACCATCCAAAGAACATACACATTCTGCATAAATTAAAAATTTTTAAAAAATTAATCAGTATGGTTAATAATTGGTATTGATTTTGTGAAAATGCCAACTGTTCTTTGTAAGAAATATCTTCAATTTAATTACATGTAGCAGTAAGTAATAATTTCTTTCTTTAATTAATTTTTTTTTTTAATTACAATTTTAAGTTATCTTAAAAGCTCGTTAAACTAATTTAATTCCATTATTGTAGCCCTGATGAAGAAAATAAAAATTTTCGAAAGCTTGGAGTAGCACAAAAGTAGTTTTATTCAACTAGCCCTCTAGGACCGATACCCCAAGATAATTAATTTGATTTTATATATATATATATATATATATATATATATATATATATATATATATATATATATATATATATATATATATATATATATATATATATATATATATATATATATATAATAAAATTAAAAATATAATAAATTTAAATACTTAAAATATAAAGTAACCACTTGTCTGTGACAGAAAATGTCATGACAAAATTGTTGTTTTATTGTTTTACTTTGTTCTTGAATTGCGTGGCTTGCAATAGTGAGGTGACTTAAATATCAGTTTAAAGAAGTAACTTTATTTTTCGGGCGCCAACACTACAGTATTTTTCTGCCGCCACATGCTTATTGCATATATACCTAATAATTCGTTTGAGGAAACGCATGTTTTATTCAGAGAAAAAGCAACCTTTTCTCCTAATAAAACAATATTCTATTTCCAATACAAGTAATTAAAACTATTTTAACTTATTTTAAATACAGGGTGATGTTCCATCATATAACCCTCAGGAAGCATGTTTAAATAGAGACGTCTTACGTCGTTTGGACGTGGAATCGGCCGCGAAAAAGCGTGATTTCCGCCAATCCGAAAGACACCGGATGAACAATTTGGAGCCGGTGGAAGCTAGAACTGCCAGGCCTGGTGCGGGCAGAAGTCAATCTACTACTTCTCTGCCAGTTGGTACGAAGAACTCTTCAAATCAAGCGCCCAAGAGTGGAAGTACCGTAAGTTTAACTAATAATATTACTGTGTTAGTATAAAGTACTGCAACTCTTTAGTACACTTTCCACAACTATTATCGCATCGACTCTGATTTTTCTATAAGCTTCAATACAAAAATTCTTTTAATTTAAATTTAATATAATTTAATTTAAATGTATATATAATATACAAAGGTGTTCATTTAAAAACTTTCCACTCAAGTTATCTTCGAAACGAGACAGATTTGAGAAAATCGCTGAAACACGTCAAGATATTTATTGAGGGAGAACGTTTTTACAAAAATTAGACGGCGCCCCTTTAACCCCTTAACCACCAGGGCCACCACCCCAAAATTCTTAAATGAGAAGGTGGGTCAAGTGATACATCATTTTAAAGCTCCTGACGAGTACTTTATAACCCTAGAATATGAAGTCAATATCTTCACCTATTACAAAATGGCGGTACTTTAAAAATTACCTAAATACCTAATTTGGAAGGCCATATTTCGGAAACTAATAAAGTAAGATGTACCTAATGTGGTGTTTTTCTTAAAGCTCTTTTAAAGGTCTTTTTAATGGTGATACTGGTAGTAATATACAGGGTAGAAGAAAAAGTACAAATTTTTTTATTTAAGAACCCTGTATATTATTTTACCATTAAAAAGATCTTTAAATGAGCTTTAAGAAAATACCACATTAAGTACATCTAACTTTATTAGTTTCGGAAATATGACCATCCAAATCAGGTATTTAGGTAATTTTTAAAGTACCGCCATTTTGTAATAGGTGAAGATATTGACCTCATATTCTAGGGTTATAAAGTACTCGTCAGGAGCTTTAAAATGATGTATCACTTGACCCACCTTCTCATTTAAGAATTTTGGGGTGGTGGACCTGGTGGTTAAGGGGTTAAAGGGGCGCCGTCCAATTTTTGTAAAAACGTTCCCCCTCAATAAATATCTTGACGTGTTTCGAAGATAACTTGAGTGGAAAGTTTTTAAATGAACACCCTGTATATATTATATAAATATATACATATATAATAATAAAAATTTAAATTTTGTGGCGAGTAGTGGTGCAGATGCTAGCGTGACAGCCTCTTACCGCAGCGATCTGGGTTCGAATCTCGGAGTCGGACATCGGATTTTTAATAGCTCGTCACCTCACAGTTGGCAATGGCAAACCACTGTGTAGTATTCTGCCATTTCTAGGTAGTAGTTATTTAAAAATAACGTCCGTGGTGGCACTACCGCGTTGTCTAAAAGGTGCTGTGAAATGCAACTGCATGTTTCAGTGCTTGGATAACGTTGACGGAACACGACAATATTGGGTTAAATATCCAGTAACCCGGCACTCACTTTAAGCAAAAATGTACTGAGTGACTTTTACTTTTATACCAACTATATAATAATAAATACTTATGAGGTCTTTGGGTACAACTATGGTGACCTGGAGGAAGGTGTGTAATCGACGTGCTTTAAAAACGGGCTTGTTTTTTTGTTTAAATTAAGTTTCTAAATATGACACCAGGACGCTTATTCTTGAATCTCCGGGAGGGGAACACTCCCGGGAACTTTATGGGAACTTATACTCACTGAAGCTCCCGGATGGTCAAAATACGCATTCTTCAATCTCGTGAAAGCGCCTGTTCAGGGAACAGCGTTGCCACGTATTGGCCAACGAAAAATAAGTTTTTTAAACCAACCAAAATAGATATCGTGTGTAATTTACCTACCTGCATAAATTTTAGTTCCTGGGTCAATTAAACATAAAATTATTGTTAATTTTACATGGCTGTGTCTTTTTTGACAAGGGAGAAAAAGGATAGCCCATATAAGACACTAAATATACGCTTAATTAATGGCTCTTACTAGAAAAGGAGGGTGGTATAAGAAAGACAGGGCAAAAAGTTTTAAAAATCAGTATGTTTTACCTTTGTTGTTATTGAAAGAGCTGAAGCCCTCGTCGGAGCAGCAACAAATGGAGTGACCATATCAACCACCTCCCGACATAAATCTTTTGACAATCTAAAAATTTGTATGAACTTTCTGTCAGAGAGATTGAATGCATTGGATTGCGGGAGGACGTCCCTGCCAATATTTGCCGCTCTTACGGCATCCTCCAAATCTTCGTCCATAATATCTTGCCAGACAAAATTGTTAAAATCTTCAACATTCATATTTTTTACACTTAACAAACTCAATTTATTTAAATTTTTGAACACTAAACTAGCTGCACTGGGGCTTGTTTGTCACTTAAATGTGAGGTTATAGAACGGTGGGAACGAATTTTCTCCACCTCAAGAGGTGGAGAACTTTTAATTCCCGGGAGTTGCTTGCTCACAGTGAACTTCTTCTTTTTTAAAAATACTGTTTTGACAATATTTTCGTGAACTTTACTCACTTCCCGCAAAGTTCTCCTCCCAGAGATTCAAGAATAAGGGTCCAGAGGGTACTGTTGTTCCTTATAAGATTTCTAGGGATGCTGTATACATTGTAAATGTAAAAAATTAGTACAAAAGTAATTTGTACTAAATTTTTTAATAATAACATATTTTAAGTTTTATTATGCAATTTCCGGTTAAATAATAATAAACGTATTGTAATTATTTGGTTAATTTAGTTTTAGCTCTTATTCCCCTAGGGGGAATAGGGATAGGAACCTTGGACTGGAAAGTTGCATTATGGTTGCATTTATGAATATAATAATGTTGAATTTTTAAAGACAGTTAGTTTTTGCTATAACTGTTTATTTTAAATAATATTTTTTTAATTTAATGGGATTTGTTTTAATGTAGCTTTATTTCTGTTAAAACTGTAAGAAACGGTTTTTTTAGCTCAGTCAGTAAAATAACTTAAGGACTTTTTTTTATTGTTTATAATAAATTCTTCTTTACTTAACTTTTTTCATCTTAAGGTCAAAGAGATTTTAATAAAGTCCAAGTACTAGGTACTGTAGGTTCTGGTTTAGTAAATATTTTACCCTTTTTATTCCTTATGCAGTTCCGTCAAGTTGTCCAACTACCGATACATGCAAATACTGCATTACACGGTGTTTACTGGTACTTAGGCATGCTTAAATCGCTAACTTCGCAGGTTTTACGAAAAACTGTTTTGCGAGGCGGAAAAGGCATACACGTCGCTTTAATTCAAAATTACCATTGACAATTTTTGCCATGTGGCAACGAGAGCAGATCGACGCGTCATCCTATCGTGAAAGGTATTGATTTATGCGTTCCCTGTCCAATCTCTACCTGCAATTATTTAACACACCGAAACTGAATTAATAGCTCCAAGTTGGCATGACGTATATATTTCTTCAGCCTATTTATAGTACAAAAATTATAATTTATAATACAAAAAAATTAAATTGTATTACTTTGCCTCTTATCTTTAAATTGCTATTTAAATTAAAAAAATATATATAAATAAATGTTTAGTTACTTGAATTCATTCCTAAAGTATTATTATTAAAATTTTGCTTGTCTCTTTGCTTACAATTGAAATTTGAAATTGGAGATTAGACCTGTAGCTTACTAATTAAAAAAAACATAGTTTTGCAATGTCGTGTAAGTACGTACCTCTTAAAAATAAAAAGAAAACAAAATTTAAAAAGTGGTTTTATTTAACTTTTATACCTAATATCACAAAATACTAATAAATTACGTTGGTTACGAGTAGTGTTAGAACGTCTTTAAAGTATACCAAATACCAAAAAAAACATTAACTTGTAAAAGCGTTTAGAGCTTCGATTTGGAGATAAATACCTAAACAAAGTTAACTCAGATAATTAATTATCAGTAACATAAAACTGGTCATATTTGGAGGTATTGTTTGTTGCCATAGGTTTAACATGTGCGGATCCTAATAAAAGTAAAAGAAAAAAATTAACACTATTACATTTAAAATAACAAAAATATATACCAAAAATATAATATTTAAACAGTAATTACTTATTATTACCAAGCACACTTTAATAATAAGGCGAAGTAAATGGAGAAAATCATCTTATTTTGCTGAAAAACTGCCATAAAATCTAATACCAATGTTAATACGCGAATAAGGCTTACCAAGATTAAAAAAATAAAAATTTAAATTATTAATTATTAAATATTAAAATTATGTCCTATACCTTATAAAATTTTATAAAAGTGATAAGTATGTATATAATAGATTGTATAACTAAATGTATGATGTAACAATAGACTTTAAACATAAATAATATGGGGCTTATATACTTATACAACGAATTATCCTACAAATAAAATCAGGTGCTTTAACGTGTATGACAGCACAAAACTTAGTTATCAGGACCAAAGTGGAGTAATAATTATTATAAGAT